>CANYBF011634656.1:0-10569 GCA_948192965.1 Dalechampia spathulata | reverse complement strand
CCCTGGAACGGCCAAAGTTGGCCCAGAACGGCCTAGAAAGCCCTAAATCAACTTGGATTGGCCTGAAGCTAACCCAAACTGACCCAGAGGCATTCCTAAATCGATTCAGATCAAGTCGGTCCAAAATGAGGGTGCGACAGTTACATCTATCACTCTTGTATAATTAATTATGGATTTGCCTAATTTGATGACTAACTCTACAACCCAACACGAGACCTTTCAACCATGCTATGTCCTCACTCATATGCTTCTCAAGGAAAGTTTTCAAGAGGTCATCCATCCTATAATTGCTCTAAGTCAAGCATGTTTAACTATTGAGTTCTTACGACATGAGCATCGAAAAGGTAACTGCACCTTGTTGGTATCGATAATACCTATCTAATCACGTAAGTTATTCTCAATTGTATAATCTCATACTTTCACAATCTTGAAATCACTCAATTGTTCAGCCCCATCCCTATACAATCTAAGGATCCCTCTTCTTCAAATGTGGGATTAGTTCATTCATGTGCCCCTCTGCCTAAAAGCTTACTAGGAGCCGCTCCTTGTCCATGCTTTCTCTAGCATCGACGTTCACTCCCCACCCTCTTCAACCCCAGATGTCACATGCCCACTACCTTCCACTTGGTTCATCCCTAAACAATATCGTACTAGGAAAGGTCTCGACTCTGATACCAAACTGTAATAACCCAGTTTGATGACTACCTCCACAACTCAACATAAAACCTTTCCAACATGTTTTATCCTCACTTACATGCTTTCCAAGGAAACTTTCCAGGAGGTCACCCATCTTATAATTGTTCTAAACTAAACATGCTTAGCTATGGAGCTTTCACAAATGAGCACCAGAAAGGTAGTTGCACCTTATTGGTATGGATAGTACCTATCTAATCACTTAAGTTATTCTCAATTGTACAATCCCATACCTACACAATCTTAAAATCACTCAACTATGCAGCCTCATCACTACATAGTCTCAGGATCCCTCTTCTTTAGGTGTGGAGTCAATTCATTTATATGTTCCTTCGCCTAGAAGCTTACTAGGAGCCATTCCTTGTCTATGCTATTTCTAGCACCAGCATCCACTCCCCACCCTTGTTAGCCTCAGGTGTCACAAAATTGATTGTTATGCTTAATTTTGATTAAATATGATTTACTTGAATAGATTAAGAAATTCATTCAAAAATGTACAATTATAACATGCATTATAATAATACTATGTAAGTATAGATTTATTATGTTAAAGAGCAATGTTTTAATAATGGATGAAAAAATAATATAAATTAAACTAAAGTACTAATTTACTATGTATACATATTAATATAAAAGTTGACTTGTATGTAGAGATACATGGATAAATATAACATTTTAAATGGTCAAGTATGTGGCTATATTCGGTTATAATAAGAATCTCGGGCAACTGTAGTAATAAAGAGAAGGCTTAAAATTAAAGTAAGGAATGCTACAAGATATTGGTTTAGAGTGGTTGTGACTTAAGCAGTAGAATGAAATTTTCTACTTAATTTCCTTAATCTAGGAGGTACACTATAGTTAGAGAACTTATAACTCTCTAAAGAAAAATAAAAGAGCTTTTAGCAGTAAAAGGGGTTGAGGAGTGTGAGTTAGTAGCTTGTTTACTATCAATATTTAATAGTATTTAGAGAATGATTACTATTAAGAAACTTACCATCAAACCATATGATTTAAGGTAATTAAGGATCTTGAATTTGAATATATGCATGAATAGACAATCAATTGATTAATATGCATATATTATGATTATTATGAAGGGTGGCAGAATAATTGAGATGTGAACATGCTATATATGTTAAGAAATTGGTTGTTGAATGTGTCTATGTTTTGAATGTGTTATCAACAAGTGATTAATATAATAACCCTAAAGTATTCTCTTTGGGATGAATGCCATGTTTCTTTTCTTATAACCATATATACCTATTAGTATATGTATGTCATATAGTTAGGATTGATGAGTTTAAGTATTTAAGAGATGGATTACTTTTGCTATGAATATTAAATTAAGAATCAAAATTATGAATAAAGGATAAACCAATTTTATCTTATTGATAACATATCCTTAGGCAATACATGAAGGATCTATATATGATTACAAAGGACAAGTACATGCATTGAATAAGAATGGAATTAGAGGAAACATTAACCAAGATTAGCTTACTTTATTTATTTAGTTACATTTAACTCATTTAGACACTTACAGCCTTGGTTGCGTATTACATTAAAAGTTAGTGGACCACAATCTTTTCAATTAAATATAGTCTTCTTACATTTAATATATTGACCTGCTTAACATAATTGTCATTGAAATTAAGTAGCTAAAGACTTGACTTAAGAAACCTTTATGATTACACATACACAAGTACTTAAGTTAGCCATACATGTTAAGCTCAATACACTCCACACATATGAAGCAATAATATTATCATACTTAAAGACATTAAATTGTAATCAACTTACCAGAGAATGTGTATGTATATGCATTAGTAATAGATCCTAGAGAAATAAGCATCAAACCTGTTTATCTTTGGAAGAAATATACATGAAATTATTATATCTTGTGTACTTAAGGTTAAAATTTTTCCAGCTTACATATTTTACATATATGTGAGGAACGAATTATTTGGTTACACATTTAAGGGTTGTTAGCTATGCAATAAATTCCTTGATATAGCGTTTATGGATAGTTAAATGAGGACATGTATTCACATGTTAATTAGAATGGTTTAAATGAAATAAATTGAAACTAACACCTACACATTCATATAATATAAGAGCATGTTCAACATCTTGGTTGGTCGTAATATGAGAATGTAAGTATCTTGTTTATGGCTGATGTTACTTAGGTGACATTATCGCATGCCACTTGATAGTTAAGTTAATATAATTTTGGTGAGTCCACATGAATGAAAAGTAGCATAACATTTAATGCATTTGACTTAAAAGTGGGTACATTATTATTATAAAGACTTAAGATGGTTAAAATGCATTTTAATTAAGTTGTTAGATTGCTAATGATGCCAACTTTAACTTAAGTAATTGGTCAAATCATGCACAGCATTTTATTGAATTTTTGAAGTATGCATATGGCACATTAAATCAAATAACCTTGAGATTATAAGTAGTTTCAATTACTTAAGCATTCACTTATTAAGGAAGCCAAACTAAATCATGTATACATGAGCCAATATATGGGTTATGTATTAGAGAAAATGAAAATGATATTTGATGTATGTCAACTTGTATGATTGTTTTAGTAGTCTTTAGTAGTTTTTGACATTTAATTTGCTATAATTTTACTTTGATTTAGTAGAATTTGATGAGTTTGTTGAGTGTGTAGCGTTAGGGAAGCATTCGAGAAGAAATGAAGCATTTTAGGGCTTGAAGAGTCAATTCACAATCGTGACATTCAAAGTCACGACTGTGATAGAAGCTAGAAGTAAGAAGGGACACTTTCAAGCAAGTCACAATCATGATAGAAGCATGAAAAGCCTAAAGACCACCAAGCCAGCAAGTCATGATCGTGACTTGTAAAGCCATGATCATGACTTATCAATAATTGGCCATTTAAAGCATGATTTCTGCAAAAGATTGAGTAAGGAAAATAGGATCCATGAGGGGAACAAAAAAAAATCTTTAAAGAAGGTCTCATAGGCAATGGAACCCATAAGATGGGTAAAGACATAAACAAATTGAAGATAAGGCTGAAGGATCTCCACTCAAAAGATAAAATGAGGCAGCAAGGTGGTGGCGAGAGGATGTAAAAAAGAGAGAGAGACCACTCCCATCCAAGATTTGCATTAAAATTGGCACTATTTTATGCTAGAGTGTGTTCTTCTTTGTTTTTTTCATCTTTTCTTAAGGTTCTTATAAGCCATGAGTGGCTAAGTACTCTATTGTAAGATTTGATTTCTAAAACCCTTAGCTGGGATAACTAATTGTACTTGATTGAGATTGCTATGAATGTTTAATTTTAAAGATTTGGTTTAGAAACAAAATCTTTGCTTTATGATTGTAACGAGAGTTGGATTATAGAATGCTTGAACATTGAGAGATGTTTAATTCTAAAGATTAGCTTTCTAAATAATTTCTTATGCTTTGTAATTGCAATGAGAGTTGAATTATAGAATGCTTATTGATTCAAATTAGGTAGATGTGTATGAGAGATCTACATATTCCTAGCTCTTGTATGATTGCTTAATGGTTTCTTTAATTGAACAAAATAGATCAAGAGAGTTATTCTGAGATTAGAATGAAATCTAGTTGATTTTACCTCTAGAGAGGGAGATTGATGCTTTTGGATATCTTGGGTGGCAATGAGCACATGACTATTATTTCAGCTTAGAGATTAAGATTTCAATCCCTACACTTCTTACTATTATTTCATCTTTTCACCATTAACTCCATTCTACTTCTTTACTCACAATTACAATTGATCATTTCCAAACACCAAACCATTTTAGTTACTTAAATAAATCAAAAATCCAAGTAGTGGTGGATAGGCAATAAATCCTTATGGGTCAATATCCTACTACAATTATATGTATGCTTGCAGTAAAGTAGTAAATAAAACTACTATCATTTAGAGAAACGTCATCAAGTTTTTGGCATCGTTGCCAAGGATTTATATGTTTAATGTTGCTACGAAGAGAGTATAATTTGATTTAAGTGTTTAATTTTAGTTTTCTATTTTATTTTTGTAGTGTATGAGCTGGAGAACAACCAAGAACTCCCAAGTACCACTTTAAGAGGTTTATAAAGATCCAACAAGACTGGAAAGGGAGAACCAAAGAGCTACTCAAGAGCAAATTGTGCAAAGAAATCCAGTAGAAATGGCGGAAGAACAAAGGACATTGATGGATGTGGTTAAGCCTGGTTTTTATGCTAACCAACAAAGCATAATAAGACCACCTGTTGCAGCCAACAACTTTGAAATCAAACTAGCTCTACTGCAAATGTTGTAGTCTTTGATACAATTTTTTGGTTTAGCAAATGAAGATCCTAATGATCATATCTTAAATTTTCTAGAGATTTGTGATCCTAATGCAGAAGGGTCCTTTGTGAAGAAGACAATCGAGGTAGCATATGAACTACTAGAGGAAATGGCAGCCACAAATGCATTCTAGGCATTGGACAGGTCTAAAATGGTAATTAAAGAACAAAAAGGTTTATTATCATTAGATGTTGTTAGTGTGTTGCAGGCTGAAGTTGCAAATTTGACAAAGAAAATCAGTAACTTATCAAAAGTTTCAAGTTCATATGAGCTGTGTGGGCAATTAGGACATGCTATCAATGATTGCAATATGTGCGAGAATGTGGAGTAGGCTAATTTTATAGGAAATATGCCACATTCCATGGGAAGACAAGGTAACAACCCTTACTCCAACACTTACAATCTAGGATGGCAAAACCATCCAAATTTTTCATGGAGTGATAATATAGGGAATGTTCAAAAGACACAACCAGTACCTCCCCAAAATAATTTTGAATCCAAAATGGAGAAGATCATGGAGATGCTGGGAATAAAGTTGATAAGCTAGGAGGAATCATAGAAAAGAATGGAGGCTAAATTCAATCAAACCACAAAGAACCATTCCTCCTCGATCCATAACTTGGAAGTGCAAGTGGGACAGCTGGCCACCGCAATAGCACAGAGAAATCTTGGAGGTCTTCCAAGTAACACAGAGCCAAACCCCAAGGACCAAATCAATGCAATCCAGCTGAGAAGTGGAAAGGAGCTTGTCAACAAAGGTAAGGAACCTTCTAATGTAGAGAAAGAATGCAAGAAAGAGGAGCAAAGCCAGAGGATCTGTGAAGCTGGGACTTCAAAAATGCAGGTAAAAACTAAAGAAAGTCTTTGATATGAACGTGATATACAAAGTCACGATCATGACCTTCTTGCTAGAAAGAAGAAAAAGGAAAGTGAGCTAGGGCCAGGTAAGTATATGCCTCCCATTCCATTTCCATAAAGGCTTATGAAGCCAAAAGTAGATGAAAAATTTGCCACTTTCATGGAAAAATTAAAAAAATTGAAAATCAATGTGACATTTGCTGAGATGATTCAGGACATGCCAAAATATGCTAAATTTTTAAAGGAAATCTTAGCACACAAATGCACGATTGATGACACCCAACCGGTCTCATTAACTAAAAATTATAGCTCAATCATTTCAAGTAAAATTTCATTTAAGCTACAAGATCCATGAAGTTTTACTATTCCATGTAAAATAGGAAATTTGGTATTTAACAAATGTTTGTGTGATTTGGGCACAAGTATCAACTTGATGCCATATGCTATTTTTTAGAAGCTATGTCTTGGAGATATCAGAACTACTTCCATGGTAATTCAGCTTGCGGATCAGTCGGTGAAGAAACCATTTGGTATCATTAAGGATGTCTTTGTAAAGGTGGACAAGTTTATCATTCTAGTAGATTTTGTGGTGCTAGATTACAATGATGATGTTAATTGCCCCTTGATCTTAGGAAGACCCTTCCTTAACACAGGGAGAGCATTGGTCGATGTGCATGAAGGGAAACTCATCTTGATAATCGAGGAGGAGCAAATAGAATTCTGCATGAGGAAAGCAGTGAAATAACCAATGGAAGGTGAGGCATGTATGAAAGTACATGTGATTGATGAATGTATGTCTGGTGTGATAAAGGATGAACCAAAAGATTTATCAATCAATGAGGAACTGGAGGAAGTAGGTAAGGAAGATGGTGAGCCATCTAAAGCAGAATTACTTGTAATAAATTCTAACCCCACACCTCCTTTAATTGAAAAACCACTTATCCTGGAATTGAAAACTTTGCTAAAGCATTTGAGGTATGCCAATCATCATATCTGACAAACTAACCTTAGAACAGGAGGGTAAGCTGCTTAAAATGGTGCAAAAGCACATTCAAGCTTTAGGCTGGCAGTTTTCTGCCATTAAAGGAATCAGCCTGGATAAGGTCATGCATAAAATCCATTTGGAAGAGGGTAGTAAGGCTATTCATGAGAGGCAAAAAAGACTCAACCCAAATATGAAAGATGTTATGAAAAAGGAGGTGATTAAGTTGCTAGATACAGGCATTATCTATCGAATTTCTAATAGTGAGTAGGTGAGTCCCATACAATGTGTACCTAAGAAGGGAGGTATGACTATTATAGAAAATGAGAAGAAGGAATTGTTATCAACTAGGATAGTAACTGGTTGGAAGGTGTGTATAGATTATAGAAAGTTGAACTCTGCCACTACGAAGGACCATTTTCCTTTACCTTTCGTAGACCAAATGATTGAGAAAATAGTAGGTCACTCTTTCTATTTTTTTCTAGATGGTTATTTCAGCTATAATCAGATTTTTTATTTTCCCCCAAGATCAAGAGAAATCAACCTTTACATGTCCATACGGTACATTTGCTTATAGCTGCATGCCTTTTGGTTTATGTAATGTGCCTGTCACATTTCAATGGTGTGTGATTGCTATATTTGCTAACATGATATAGGAATTCATGGAAATTTTCATGGATAATTTTTCAGTGTTTGGAGACTCTTTTGAGTCATGTTTGTAGAATTTAGAGAGAGTCCTAAAATGCTACGATGAGACCAACCTAGTGCTGAATTGGGAAAAATGCCATTTTATTGTAAATGAAAGGATTGTACTGGGGCACAAGATTTTCAAAGAAGGTATCAAGGTGGATAAAGTAAAAATTAAGGTAATATCTAATCTACCAGCTCCAAAAAATATGAAAGGTATACATGGTTTCCTAGGACATACGGGATTTTATTGCCACTTCATCAAGAATTTCTCTATTATCACTAGGCCATTGACAAGCTTGTTAGTTAAGGATGTTTTGTTTGATTTCAATGATGAGTGCTTACATGCCTTTAACACTTTGAAAAATTCATTAACCACAGCTCTGGTTTTGACTTCGCTAGATTGGTCCTTGCCCTTCAAAATTATGTATGATGCTAGCGACTTTGCCTTAGGATATGTGTTGGGGTAAAGAAAAGAAAAAAGATTGCATGCCATTTATTATGCTAGCAGAACTTTAACAGGACCACAATTGAATTACACCATGACAGAAAAGGAACTTTTAGCAGTGGTATTTACATGTGATAAATTTAGAGCTTATTTGTTGGGCTCCAAAGTTATTATTTTTACTGATCATGCTATTTTAAGATACTTTTTTACCAAGAAAGATGTTAAGCCAAGGTTAATTTGATGGGTGCTACTGCTACAAGAATTTGACATTGAGATCAAGGACAAGAAGGGAGCTGAAAATGCTACTTTAAGATACTTTTTTACTAAGAAGGATGTTAAGCCAAGGTTAATTTGATGGGTGCTACTGCTACAAGAATTTGACATTAAGATCAGAGACAAGAAAGAATCCATCAAAGAAGAATTTCCAGATGAGTTTGTATTCATGGTATAGAGAAAGGAAATTCCTTGGTATGCAGACATGGCTAACTTTTTAGCCTGTAGTGTAGTGCCTTCGGATGTTTCATATCAATAGTGGAAGAGGTTCTTTGCAAGTACCACGTATTACCAATGGAAGGAACCTTACTTACTTTGCCAATGTTCTGATGGACTCATAGGGAGATGTGTACCAAAAGAAGAAATAGTGCTTATACTAACACAATGTCATGATTCATCTTATGCAGGGCTTTATGGCATAAACAAAATAGCCAGTCGAGTGCTTGAATACAGATTCTATTGGCCAACGATCTTCAAGGATGCAAGGAATTATGTGCTTCATTATGATAAGTTTTAGAGAACTGGGAACATATCCAAACATGATGAGATGCCTCAATCAGCAATCTTAGAAGTTGAAATATTTGACGTATGGGGCATAGATTTCATGGGACCATTTCCCACATCCATAGGAAACAAGTACATATTAGTGAGAGTTGACTATATGTCAAAACGGGCTGAAGTAAGTGCTAGTCCCACCAACGATGGCAGAGTTGTGAGCTGATTCATCAAGAAGCTTTTTGCCAAATTCAGGGTCCCAAGAACACTCGTTAGCGATGGAGGAGCATATTTTTGTAATGCAAAGTTTAAGGTCTTGCTCAAAAGATACAACATGCATCACAAGGTATCTACAGCATACCATCCACAAACTAGTGGTCAAGTGGAGGTGGTAAACAGAGAACTAAAAAGAATCCTGGAAAAGACAGTCAGCAATTCCATGAAAGATTGGGTAGTAAGGCTTGATGACACCCTTTGGGCATACCGTATAGCATTTAAAACCCCTATATGGATAACTCCCTATAAGCTGGTTTATGGAAAGGCCTGTCATCTACCTATGGAGCTTGAGCATAAGGCATATTGGGCAATCAAATACCTGAATCATGATTTGAAGAAAGTAAGGGAGAAAAGGTTGCTGCAGCTGCAGGAACTGGAAGAATTAAAGCACTTAGCATATGAGAATGCTAAGCTATACAAAGAAAAGACCAAGTAATGGTATGATGCATACATTAAGGTAAAATCTTTTAAGGTTATTGATAATGTACTGCTGTTTAGTTCCAGGTTCAGGTTGTTTCCTGGAAAATTGAAGTCAAGATGGAGTGGTCCATTCGAAGTATCATGAGTCTTTGATAGTGGAGCACTTGAACTGAGGAACGAACAAGGGGAAACCTTCAAAGTAAATGGATAGAGATGTAAAGTCTACCTCAGAGGTTTGATTTGCAAACCAAGGCAAGTAATAACTTTGGAATGAAGCCCAAAGAAGGTAAGGTCCAGCTGATGACCTTAAACTTAACATGTTAGTATGTTTTCATATGTATTTTAATCCCTAATTATGCTTAAATGTTGTTCATAATGTATTTTGTAATATTTTAGACTTATGTTTTAGTGATTTAGATGATGTTTTAAAGTGTAATAATATGTGTTTTGTTCATAGACAAAGAAAAGAAAGAGAAAAGAAAAGAAAAATGCAATAAAATAAAGCAATAAGGGAATTCACGATTGTAAGAGTAGCGCGCCCCGAACGCGGGAGCTCTGCACGCTGTTCGGCGTGAGATGTCGTGGTGCTTGCTCTCAATGGCGCAATTCCATAGTTGATTGGTCTTTAACCTAGAAAGATCGTGTCGAGGTTATTAATGGAGTCGCCACCTAGTTTGTTTCTGTCAATTCAATTGAATGACTAGACAACCAGGAAATAAAACCCGGGCCTCCCTATGTTGGAAAGCGGCCTGAATTTCTTTAGAGTTTGGGTTCGGGATTTCAAATTTATTAATGTTCCATTTTATTATGTTCACTCATTTAATTTTAACGAAATCTCCTAAGCACACAATTAGGTTCAAGTTTGATTAGCATACACTTACATGGCATAGGGCATTCAAGAGGGCATACCACATATTATAAAGCATAAAGAAAGCAGTAAATGCAGAAAAAGTAAATGTAAAATAAAAGTGTGGGTATTTAAATACAACCCACCCAAAAAATAATGAAAAGCAAATAAAGCAAAATAAAGCAATTTGGGTATTTAATACAACCCAACCAAAATAATTAAATGAAAGGCATAAAGCAAATAAAAATCCTAGTTTT
>CANYBF011634191.1:0-14272 GCA_948192965.1 Dalechampia spathulata | reverse complement strand
GAATTGGCAAAACAAACTGGGTGGCGACTCCACTTAATAACCTCGACGCGATCTTTCTAGGTTAAAGACCAATCTACTATGGAAGTACGCCATTGAGAGCAAGCACCACGGCATCTCACGCCGAACAGCGTGCAGCGCTCCTGCGTCCGGGGTGCGCTACTCTTACAGATGGCGCGAGCACCTACCCAGCAGACGGTCACCCAGGTCTCACAGTTGACCACTCGATCCAGGAGCGATCATAGAATCAAGCCTTTGATTCCTAAACCCTAGCAGTAGGCATCTGAACACTGACATCAAATGATTTTAAGCCTTGTAGCAAAGCCATCGGTCTCGCAAAAGACCACCAATCAGCCTTGATCATCTTAGTCTGAGCATCGGTCTCCCAGTGGCAGAATTGGGTCACAAGCCTCAACATGAGTAGTAGATCAGCATTGATCCTCCAACCCGAGCACCGGGCTCCCAATGGCAGAATTAGGTTGCAAGCCTCAGCATGAGCACCACCAGATCAGCATTGATCCTCTAGCATGAGCAACGGGCTCCTAGTTACAAAATTAGGTTGCAAGCCTCAACACAAGCACGCAGCAAGCCACAACACAAGCATTCTATAAGCCTTAGCATGAGCACCCTTCAAATCTCAGCATGAGCACCACCAGATCAGCATTGATCCTCTAGCCCGAGCAACGGGCTCTTAGTTACAAAATTGGGTTGCAAGCCTCAGCATGAGCATTCTGCAAGCCTCAACATGAGCACCTAGCAAGTGTCAGCACGAGCATTCTATAAGCCTTAGCATGAGCACTTCACAAGTATCAACTTAAGCATCAGTCAGGTACTGTTCCTGAATATGGGCGAAAACCCTGAATTAGGTTTCGTCCTATCGGCTTTTGATTATGTCGTTCTAGGATGACCCTAATCAGGGGTAAACTGTGAACACTCTATTTTCGCCCCCTGTAAAGCTAGCTGGGTTGCCTACTTCAAGCATGTATTATGACCGGTATCAGAATGACTTGATACAAGTTCCCATTCTCAAGAGTAAGTTGTATACATGAACTTTGCATGTTCATTTGCCATTTAGGCACACTATTTACCCCCCCCCCCCCCCCGTTTGGACCATGCGAAATGGCTACCAATCACAGATTTCTAGCACAGCCTGCACATGCTGGCTGGGTTGCCTAATTCAGGCACATATTGTGACTTGTTCCAATATCAGAATGGCTTGATACAAGTTCCCATTCTCAAGAGCAAGTTGAATACATGAATTTTGCATATTCATTTGCCATTTAGGCATACTATTTGCCCCCTTTTTGGCCCGTCCAAAATGGCTGCCAATCATAGATTTCCAGCACAGCCTGCACAGGCTGGTTGGGTTGCCTACTTCGAGCATGTATTGCAATATGTTCTTATGTCGGAATGGCTTGATACAAGTTTCTAATCCCAAGAGCATGATGCATAGATGAATTTTGCATATTCATTTACCATTTGGGCATACGGTTTGCCCCCAGTTTAGCTCGTACAAAATGGCTGCCACTCACAGATTTCCAGCACAGCCTGCACAGGCTGGCTGGGTTACCTACTTCGGGCACGTATTGTGACTTGTTCTGGCATCAGAATGGCTTGATACCAGTTCCTATTCCTAAGAGCAAGTTGCATAGATGAATTTTGTATATTCATTTACCATTTGGGCACACAGTTTGCCCTCTGTTTGGCTCGTGCAAAATGGCAGTCCACCATGGTTTTTCCTACATTGGTGAAGGAAAGGGACTTTATCCCACATTGCTAACATTAATGTTGCACACCTCCTAAGGCTACTATAAATACAAGGGTAAGCCTTCTTCTTCCAAAATACATATGATATATCATAAAAATGATACTAAAAATATCATATAAATGGTATACATTTTAATTCTAAGACATTAATCTCTAAGGATTAAAATAACTTAAGTAAAATTTTAATCAGGTTTAACGACTAATTAAATTTTTACTAAAATCCTAAGCTTTTGGGAATTTGGGGGGGAGCGACTTCTAGCTCGGTAAGTCATTTCTTCCTTTGACTTTTTAAGATTAATTTAGCTTTACTGTCATGTTTAGCTTATTATCTTAGTTTAGCTTTACTGTCATGTTTAGCTTATTGTTTTATTTAGCTTTACTGTCATGTTTAACTTTTTACTATGTCATATCATATGCCATTATGCTATGTCACATGCCATGTCATATGCTAATATGTCATATCATATGCCATATCATATAATACCATGCCACATCATATGATACTTTGCCATATCATCATGCCATGTCACATGTCATACACCATTATACCATGTCATCATGCCATGTCATATGCTTATATGCCATGTCACATATCATATACCACTATGCCATGTCATCATGCCACATGCCATGTCACATGCCACATCATATGCCATTATGCCATGTCATCATGTCATGTCATATGCTAATATGTTATACCACACGCCACATCATATGCTAATATACCATGTCATATATCATACACCATTTATGTCATGTCATCATACTACGTCATATGCTAATATGCCACATCACATATCATACGCCACTATGCCATATCATCATGCCACATGCCATGTCACATGCTATTATGCCATGTCATCATGCCACATGCCATATCATCATATTGCATGCCACATCATCATGTCATATGCTATTATGCCATGCTACATGCTATATTATCATATCATATGTTATTATGCGATGTCACCATGTCACATGCCATGTCATCATTTCACATGCCATGTCACCATATTGTTCCTTACATCCATCGAACTTCAGCTATTGATTAGTGCTTTTACATGGCATAAAATTAGTCAATCAAGTCTTAAATTTTATTTGCTATTAAAATTTTGCTTGTTTATTTGCATTTTCACTCGTGTATTTTTGACTCATGCTACCCGAGGTGAAAATTTCCCCGAGGAGGAGGAGATGTTACTTAACATCCTGGATTTTGTACACACAAAGATCCTTTGTAATAGAATAGCATTATTCCCCATTTTTAGGATTTAGCATTAAATCCCACATGTATCCCCCATTTTCCTCGATCCCTTTCACCGGCCTTTTTGAGGATTTTATTTTGTGGATAGTTTTATTATATTTGCTAAAATATATATGCCATATCAAGTCACATGCTATGTCACATGACATATCACATACTTCTATGCCATGCCATGCAATAACATATATTATCTCGTATGCCAATACAATCTAAATACGCCAATTCACCATGCAATCTATGCTATTTACCATGCTATATGTCAATATACCATGCCATTTTTTCCCTGATGCCAAGTCACATGTCATCATGCCATGCCATGTTGTATGCCACACCACATGCCATATTGTACACCATGTCACATGCCATGTTAAATGCCAATTCACACACACATCACCATGCCATGTCATCCATATGCCATGACATTTTACTATATCATTATTATGTCATGTCATGCATATACCATGTCATATTATGTCATCAATTCACATGTCATGCATATGCCATGTCATCCAAATGCCATATAGCACTATATATCATTCTACGTGCAACCACGCAATGCCAAATCACATATCACGCTGTGTGCTTACAATATATGCTCGTATGCTTGCCTGCTTAGAATAATTAACTCCAACTATAATGGTAAAATCAATTTTGGAAACTCATAGAAATAGATCTCCACCACCCAAACCCAATCTCTAAAGGGTTTAACTAGCACTCATACTATGGGTCAATAGGACCAATCCGGAACCATCAGGTGGTGACTCCCTTGTGACTCTTTCGAGTCCATATCATTCCTTGGGGTAACTCCTCGAGAAGACTGTGCTTTCACTCCAAGTGCGATCCCTGGTCCGTGAGCCTCTCAAGCCTCGCTCTGGGCAGTTGGTAAAAACCAACGCTCACAGTCATATTCCAGCAGTGGATCCTAAATGCAATCTTTGGAGGTATTAGACACTTATTTAATGGTACGAGCATTAGATTTGATAGTTGATCACCTCATAACCAATAATTGTTCACTCTGATCTAGTAGGTGATCACTTAGGTTCCATAGTTAGTCACCTAGCAGTAGCAATCGTGAATTCAAGCATTTGAATCTCAAACCCTAGCAGTAGGCATCTAAACTCAGATTTTAGATGATTTTTAAGCCTCACAGTAAAGCCATTATTCCAACAATGACCTTATCAGCATTAATCATCTTGCTAGAGCACCAAGCTCCCAGTGGTAGAATTGGTTGCAAGCCTCAGCATGAGTACTTTGATCAGCATTGATCACCTAGATTGAGCACCAAGCTCTTAGTGATAAAATTAGGTTACAAACCTCAGTATGAGCACTCTTTGATTAACATTGATCATCTAGCCTGAGCATCAAGCTCCTAATGGTAGAATTAGGTTGTAAACCTCAGCATGATTGATCATCTTGCCTAAGCATCAGGCTCCTAGTGGCAAAATTGGGTTGCAACCCTTAACATGAGCACTCATTGATCAACATTGATCATCCAACTTGAACACCAGGCTCTCAGTTACAAAATTGGGTTGCAAGCCTCAACATGAGCACTCTAATTAGCATTAATCATCTAGCCCAAGCATCGGGTATCTTTTCTCCCTAATGGAATTGTAAGCCTCAACATGAGCATTATCTGATCAAGCATCAAACATCTTGCATGAGCACCAAACTTCCAGCAAGTATTCCTCAATGGAGTCATAAATTTTAGCCTGTACATCAGGCTCCTAATGCTAAAATTGGGTCATTAGTCTTGATATCCTTAATGGATCACATTATCTTCCTAAATGAAGTTGCAAGCCTTGGTATGAGCGCCTTAATAAAATTTTCACCAATGGATCACTTTCTTATCCCCAATGGAGCTTAGTTTCCACCATGGAGTTACAAGCTTCAGCATGAGCATTTTGCAAGCCTTAACATGAGCATTGGACCTTGACATGAGCATCGGTCAAGTATTCTTCTTGCTTTTGGTGAAACGTCATGTCATGATTAGGTCTCATTTTGATGACTTTTATTCGTGTTGCCTCAAAGTGATTATAATCAGGGGGTAAACTATTGACCCTGAATTTTCATCCATGCATTGTAGTTTTGAGTTTTTATCGATTTAGCTTAGTATAGATCCCTGATTAGCATACATGCCTTTGAGCCTTCCTTAAGTGTTCTAGATATGTGGACCATGTTACATTTTACTTGTGGAAGGTGAAGCACATAGCATGCATTTCATGATATGTGCAGCACATAGTGCTACATGTTATGCATGTCATGAAAATATATGCATGGTGGGTGGCTTTTTCCCAAGTAAATCTAATATGCTTCATATGACACCATGCCTTACCTAAATGATGCTTATTTGACCTATGATGCACATCCCAATGTACCTACATTGGGTAGTGCATATAGGTTAAAATTGCATCATGCTAGGCATTTGTTGCTACACGCTACGCATATAGCCTTTTTCTGGGCTATATGCTACGTATATAGCACTATATGATGCACACATAACTCAAAAATTTCCAAAATCTCATATTGTTTATGTGATTTTATTAATCTTATCACCCACACCTATGAATATAATCCTTGTATTTATGGAAAATGGTCCAAAAATTAATGAAACTTGCCTAAACTCTGCTAAATTTAATATCACTTAATTAAACACTTAATTAAACACTTAATTAAGCAATTAACTTAGGATTAGAGACTAATTAACCTTAATTAAATCCCTAATCATGTTTGGAATCAAGATCTAGAAGCTTAATCAACTGTGATGAGTTGAATGCTTATTCTCTCCTTCTTTTCTTATTAATTTCATGATAGGTTTTTGATTTTTGATTTAATTTTGATAGTTGGCTTCAATCATGTGTGTTTTGATGGATCTTATTGATTATTCATGCTCTAAATGATCTACCATGGTTGTTCAATTTGCTGAGATATGGGTTTAATTCATGTTTTTACTTACAAACATGTTTTCCTTTAAATCTACCTCGTATGATGTTACACACATCATATGATGTACTCCACACATAGCTTATATGTGGCGCATATCATGTTATATGTGACGCACATAGCCTTATATTTTACTAGAAAAATATTATTTTCTAATCATTTTTCACTTGTTTTTGCTTCATCCTTGAAGTTCTCAGTAGCATTATAGGCTTCACAGTAGCCCTAATGATTTGAGTTTGTCATACATCCTTCATATTCATCAATTTTGGCTTTTAAATAAAAATTTTCAAGTTAAATGCTTATTTAATTTATTTAATTAATGTTTAATGACATGATTGGCTTTGGTTGGTTGAGTTTGTTATTTTCAATTGGCATTTGTGTGATGTTAGTGACTCTTAATTCATTGTGCCATGAGCAATTGCTTATGATTTTACCATTAAATCATCTCTATTTACTTAATTACTCAATTAATGCTATTTTAATTATGTTTAATGTGTCACTTGACATGTTTAGCTTGATTAGACATTGATTTATTTTTAAGTGATGTTTCATATGATCTTTAAAAAGTTTGGTTTTGTTATTGATCAATTTTTCCTAAAATTGATTGTTTTCACATGATTTTTATAATCTGACTCAGGTTTATTCATATTTTCATGATTATTGCCACTACATTCATCAACTTTGTCTTTTAATTCATGCTTCACATCGCACTGAATTAGTCAATCTAGTCCTAAATTTCATTTGCTACTAATAATTTTGCTTATTTATTTTACATTTTCACTCATGCATTTTTAACTCATACTGCCCAAGGTTTACTTTTTTTCGAGTGGTTAAGACGTTGCTTAATGTCTCAAATTTTGTATCGATGAAGATTCTTTGTAATAGAATAGCCTTATTCCTACATTTTTGTTTGATTTAACCCTAAATCCCTTATGTATCCTCTATCTTCTTTGATCCATTTCACTGAACTTTATTTTATTTCATGTAGCTTTGCTCATTATTTTATATCTACCATGATGTATCTTTTATCATTGCTATATCATGTATGCTCTCACATGTCATGCTTATGCCATGTCATTCCATATGTCATGCCTATATCATGTCATATCATATGTCATGCCTATGTCATGTCATCTCACATGTCATACTTATGCTATATTATCTCATATGTCATGCCTATGCCATATCATCCAACATGTCATGCCTATGCTATGTCATGCCTATACCATATCGTCTCACATGTCATGCCTATGCTATGTCATCTTATATGTTATGCATATGCTATGTCATCTTATATGTTATGCCTATGCCATGTCATCTTACATGTCTTGCCTATGCCATATCATCTTACATGTCCTGCCTATGCCATGTTATTTCACATGTCATGCATATACCATGTTTCATACCATGATTACCATATCATGATGTCATGCTATATCTGCCATGATTATTGCTATGCTATACCCCGTTGTGTGCTTATTTCATGCTTATGAATGCTCATCTGCCTAAGATAATTAACTCAACTAAAATGGTAAAAGCAAACTTGAAACTCTAATTGAATAGATCTTCACCACCTACCCCCCATCCTTGCATCACAAGTCTCACTTTGAATCACGATGAAAGCCCTACCCACAATAATATAATAACATTAAATCATGGTGAACCATCATTAAGTAATATAATCATATCATATCATGTCACTTTGCAACATTTTTTATCTGTTATAAGTAATGTATATCGCATACTGTGTAAAGACATGAATAAATACCATAAAGGATCCACTGTAAATTTTCTTATATCAAATACTATATTTGAATATCATTGTTTTGTATACTTTTCTATAAAAGCATAACTGTAGTGCATTCATCATTTTATAACTGTATTTTCATGATATATGAATGATAATGTATATCTGTGAGAATGTAGTCATGCTTTGTATTCTCCCTCTGATTTTCTTGTAACATTTCATTTCTTTTTTGTATGATTATGCACAATCTGTACTGGGTCCATTTCTCTATGTACCAGTACTGTATAATACTCTGATTCCCATAGGAACATAACATTTCTCTATAGTTCCATGATAGGAACCTATACTGTATGATTCCATTAAAGGAATCGATAATAACTTTATGACCCAATATGCTTTCATTGATTATTGCTCTATATATCACTTTCTTTTCCCCTTATATCATCTGTATGATATATCATGAATATGCCTTTATGTATGGATGATTCATGATACGATGCATAATTGATGCTTTAATAATCATATGCATTGATGATCATATGATACCATTCATAATGTAAACTCATTATATTGCTATCATAAGCATATAAGTGAAAGGTCATTATTTCAAGACCTTATATGAGATCATAGAGTGAATAACACAAACTTGCTACCACTTTGCCCTTATCGATAGCTTGCAAAGAAGTATGAGTCTCATTTGTTAAACTTGTAGCATTTCCATTCTACATTTACTTAGTGAAGTCATTCACATATTGCACTTGACTTATCATCTTTAAGAATTCATAATCATTCATGATATGTAACCACCATTTAACTTTGATTCATTTACATATATGGTAAGCTACTATTCATATACATACCATTACACACCTTTAGATTCAAATACAAGTGCATTTATTGTTAGTGTATGCTCTAGAGCATCATGTTTTTATTGTAATTTAATATTGAATGTTTTATCAATAAAAGGCATTATTCATTATTTAGTTTGCTTGAAAGGTTATTAACTAAATAATGAATTCTAAGATATTGGAATAGTACAAAGGAATTCATAAAGAGCTTATGAAATGAGATTCTTATTATATGAAAATGTTCAATATCTAAATTATCTCTGATCAATGTATTAATAAGAATGAATATTATTAATGCGGTTAAGATCAGCACATGTTGTACTTTTTTTTTATGATGCTCATTCATCATGACAAGAGTTGTCTAAAGTGAACATGTGGATGGGCAGTTTGGGATTGACTCATTGGAGACCTTACTAGTAAGATTTCATATGGATGATTAATCTATGTCTGTGAAATATATCTCACTCATATTAGTAATACAAGTATCCTTAAGACTTGAGATAACAAGGTTATCTTAATTATAGATCACTATGTTTTGACTTATATGTTTTATTCCTCCTTAGGAGGCCTTCATAGCTTAGAGGTTAGATATAGTGTGAAGTAGTTAAAGGTATTTATTTATCAATAAAGGATTCACCACCCCAGATTAAATGTAGGGTTTTATCTCATTGATTCATGTAATATTCTTTATTCAGGAATCTCTGGCCAAAGTAAAATGCCTATTGATGAATGAGTTTTATAAGGGCATTTTGCGAATAAAGAATATGATACATGAAATATCAAATTTAGAGCATGATCTAACATACTTGATTATGCATTGAGTTGACATTAATCCATACTCAAATCTAAATGAGATAGTGGATGGAGAAAGGAGTTTATTGCATGGAATCTGATATAAAAGGGTTGTAGTCAAATTAATGACCTCTTGATATTTGAGTAGTCATGATGTGTGACTAGACACTACTCTTGATTTATATATGATGTTATTAAATGGAGTTTAATAATATATTCATATGTTGCAAATATGTCAAGAACCTAAAAGGTCGTACATTAAAAGTAAGAGGAAAGATAATCATGAATAAATGTTGATAAAATAATGTTTTTTGGTTATAGGATAACTTAAATCTTTCATTTTTATTTGAAATATCATGAAAAGAGCTTCGATTTGATACCAAGATCACTTAAATTTGATAAGCAAAGCTTAAGATACAAGTGATCTAAGATGACATGTTCCATATACGTGTCATATACGGACTTGGACGTGAATTGGTCCATATGTGAGTGTCACATGACTTATTCATGTATTATAAGTCAGAAGGAAATGACATATGATTATTATGCACTTTTGGAGGGATTTTAAGTCATGCACATGCAAGTCACATGCCTGAAGCATGTGACATGTACATGCATATGACTTAAGTAACCTAAAAACCTAATTATATTTTTATAAGCTGTTTGACATAACCTTTAGGGTTACAGAACAAGGAATTTTGGCTACCTCCTTCCTCTATTTATTCCAATCCATTCAAAGCTCAAGAACAAGAAGATTAATTTGGTTTTTGATAGGAGATCAAGAAGAAAATTGAATTCATCTTTTCTTCATCTATTCTTTTCTGTTTTGTTTTATTAGTCTCAAAAATAAAACAAGTAATATTAATTATTAATCATTCATGTTGCTTGTGTGGATAGTTTGAAGATCCTCTACATTGGGGATTGAAAAGTTTACTACAACTTTTTTGATGAACAAGAAAGAAGGAGATTTGCATAAAAGTAAGTTTTTTGATATCTTCTTTAATGATCTTCTCATTTACTGATGTATTCTATGAATATGATTGCTAGATCTGATGAAATCATGTGTTTTTAAAAGTTTTATACTACATTTTCTACTGTTAAACACATTTTTATAATCCAACATTTATAAGTCATACACATGCATATTAGTATGTACTTCAAGTATCGAGAACATTGAAGTATGTATAAGACTTGTCATAACATATGTGAACATATAACATTAACTTTGTTTCATGCCTCTAAGTGTGTATTCTTGTGTATAATAAAGAATTATAGGGTCTAGGTGTGTATAACATCAAGTTTAGAAGCCTAAAATGTCCATTCGTTAAAATGCCAAATCATGCTTGATAAGTTATTATTCATTTAGTCATATGCACTATTCATTTGGTCATATGCACTATTCATTTGGTATGTTTTACTATTTATATGGTCCTTTTCATTCCATGTTTCATCCCCTTTTTCACTCAATATGCATATACCACTAAGTACCTTTAATGACCATCTTATGGACCATGAATAACACTCAATTCAAGTCCATCATGTCATGCACATCTTAAGGTATTAAACCATGCAAATAAAGTACCAAAACTTAGGCATTTACAACATAGAACATAAATTGCTGAAACTAGCAAATGCAAATACCATTTCTGCATATCTTAGGATTAAATGAATTTTAAGCTATCTTCTTGGTCTTTAACATAAACAAGTCATATACCATTAGAAACTAGACTCATCAAGCTTTTATTCAAGCTATAGCATGCAATTTAATTCATCCATTAAGGCCTCCAAAACCCAAATGCCTCATGCCTTAAAAGAGTCCGTTGAAATGCACTAAAATGCACATTTTCAGCATACCACTAACTTGCATAATTCTTCCCCTATCATAACTTAGTCATATGGTCACTTTTAATGCATGACCATGTTGTCTTAAGACTTATCCATGAAAAATATATTAGATTTATAATCATACATTCACATCTCTCATAATACATAATGTTACACAACTTGCACATTAAGGTGCACAAGCTGCCTTATAAGTGTCTTCATGCATACCTTAACCATTTGACTTCCAAACTACATTAAAATCATATCATACTAAATGCAAGCATACTTACACATGTTACACACAAACTTAAGTATAATTACCTAACATACAAAACACATATCCACACCTAAAGGCCAAATGCATATAATATACATAAACTACATGCTTTGCTGCTTACTAATGAACCTTTTAGCATTTTCATGTCATAACTCACCTTTACATGCAACCAAACCTCATTTCCATCATCTAAACACATTAATCATTCATTTTTATACAAGAATTCATATATTACACACTTCTACTCCCTAAACTAGTGAATGGCCAAATGGTCTTAAATTGGCAGTAAGTACAAATTTCAAGTTATCATTACATGTAATCATCTTTCCTTCAATCATTAAGCATAAAAAACCTTAGAAACACTATTAATCATCATTCACACACTTCTAATAGTAACTAAAGTGGATAATTCAAGGGTTACAAATTAGCAATTTACATAATTTTCACATACCAAAATAGAAGTTCCATTTGGTTGCAAAACAGCATCAAGTTC
This sequence comes from Dalechampia spathulata, assembly GCA_948192965.1. NCBI lineage: Eukaryota > Viridiplantae > Streptophyta > Magnoliopsida > Malpighiales > Euphorbiaceae > Dalechampia > Dalechampia spathulata. The sequence continues at coordinate 2,326 of CANYBF011634191.1, read as the reverse complement.
ATCACTTAGCTCTCTTATCTTTCATCATTCACTCCAATTCTTCCATTAACATAAAATTACCATAAACCTACAACAACTTACCTCTTTATTTAAGATATGATGAAGCATAAAGAAGAAGAATAAAACAAGAGTAGCGCGCATAGATCATGAAAAGAGCATGAAAATCAAATTTCTCATGAAATCTCACCTTGAAATGGTGTTTTCTCTAAGTTAAGAAGCAAAGGAGAAGAAGAAAAGAAAGAAGTTGTATGTTGAAGGGTGAAAGAATGAAAAACCACCTTATGCTTCCTTCTTAAGTGATATAAGACCAAATTTGACCATGTTAAAAATTGACCAATCAAAACATGACACTTTACATACTTATCTTACCTTACTTAATTCAATTTACTTGTTCTTCATTTAATACTTATTTTTACATCATATTTATGTCATGCTTTCATAAGATTGCACTTACCATTCATCATGATGTTATGAATATAAATCATACATAATATAGTTTCTAATATTAACCTTAACTTTCCATTAAATGTCATTTGTATCCTAGCTTACCATTTAACTTATCATTGCTTCTAACTTCACTTTAACTTATATTTATACATTTTAAACTATAATTTATCACACAACAACATGTTAAACATGCCAATACATCACCTTACATACATAAATTCCATCATAGAGCTTCATTTAAAGTATTCAACGAAAGCATACCAAATTTGCAACTTTAGTGCATATTTACTTCTATAATCATCTTTTCACTTTCTTTTCAGTTCTTTCTCTATCAATTCCATATCATATGACATTCCTTTGTCTAATAAGCATTTCATATCACATTCATCATGTTAAAGCATTCTTACATCATATCTTATTCATGTACTTCATGCACTATAACATATGCATAAAATGCATGCATACAAGGATGTTATGTATATGGATGTGACACTTAAGGCTCCCTAAACCCTCAAGTTCTTAAGGTGTTCTTCATGATCATCAAGAAGTTCTTCAAGATCATCAAGATTTTCTTCAAGATCATAAGGTGTTCTTCAAAATCATTAAGATATTCTTCAAGTTCATCAATGCATTCAACAAGTTCATTAAGGTGTTCCTTTTCAAAGTCAAATACAATTCAAGATCAAATTACAAAAAATCCTTAAATTAAGTTCTTGTTTCAAAATTCAAATTTAAGAACTAATATTCTTTGTTATAAGAATTTAATATTAGATATTGTACCTTATTTTAAATTAATAAAATTTATTTATTTCTCAATTTTTAATTTAATATTATTTTTATTTATAGATTTTACATGATACAATATTAATTAATTATTATTTTAATTATTATTTAAAATGAAAATGTAATAAATTTAATATAAAAATATGAAAAGATATTAAATATTTTTATATTATTCATGCATTTAATAATTTCTTTATTTTTATCTTTTACAATGTAATGTAAAGTATAATTATTAAATTCAAAAGTTATTTTTTAAAATATTAAAATTTAATATTATTAAATATCTATAAATACTTAAATCTTCATAAAATAAAATAAAAATTCTTAAACTTGTCGGCTAAACATTTCAAATATTTAAATCATATATACACACACCCACGCTAAATATGCGCTCAAAAGCAACCGACATTTGTTCCCTAAATATGATCTAGAATCCAAACAAAATCGCTGTAATTAATGAGCATCCCTTCTATCAATACACTGTGATTGTTGCCTTCTTTTTCCGCTTCACTGAACCATAAATTTTGTACTTCCAAACAAAGAAACAGAAGAAACTCCTTCTAAGTTTTCTCATGTCTCCTTCTTGAAGCTCATTTCTGCATTTTTTCTTTTTTCGCTTCGTTTTGAAGTGCTTATCAAGAGAATATGGAGAAGCTAATCATCGGAAATTGCTGCAACAGTCAACTTTGGCTGGTCAGTTTTGTTTCCTTCGTTTTATGTTTTGTATTACTTTGCTTTGATTATTCACCTTTAACTGGTACCCAAGATAGGTTCTCTGTTTTGGTTAACAAACATGAAGATGCAATCGATACCCAAGGAATGAGATCCTTTATTTTAACTAATGACGTCAACGAAACCAACATTAGACCCAATAGAACCAGTTTTATGATAGAGCCACCCGATCCCAGTATCGAAGAGACTGCAGATGAGAAATACGGTAAGGATCCTTGTTTGCGTAGGTATGTTTACGTCCAAAAAATTCCTAGAAGATTTAATCAAGGCTTGCTTGATAATTGTGAGTCAATTACCGTGGGGACTGAGCATAATATGTGTCCTTACTTGGTTAATTCTGGTTTGGGTGTTGAAGTTGAGAATC
>CANYBF011633877.1:0-15916 GCA_948192965.1 Dalechampia spathulata | reverse complement strand
ACTCAGAATAGATGGCGGGTCCCGCCAGGCACCATGGTGGGCCCCACCAGTTCTGAAATGTTCCATTCATCAGAACACACAGAGGAAGTTATAGGGGCTTATATGTATAATCGGGATCGATACCAGGGACTAAATCCTAGTCAAATCGATAAAGATCCAAAATTATACGAGGATGAAAAGTCAAGGTCAACAGCATCATATTTTGATCTATTGGAACTTTGTCAATTTTCACTTTACCTATACTAATGATCTCTCAAATTAAATGGTATCTCTTAAGTACATGTTTTTAGATCTTTGATAAGACCTTGGTTCCTTAGCTTGTATAATAGCTCCATTGTTATTACATAATAAAGGAATGGCTTCAGCATTACAAGAGACCACACCCCATTCATAAATTAACTTCTCGATCTAAACTACCTCCTTGGTCGTATCTAATGCTCTAATATTATCATACATGAATGGTTAACACATGCTCCTATTGAGTGATTAATAAATCTCATATTATTTAAAATCCATTAATCATTCTATAAAGGATATGTAATTTTTTTATTTTAATATAATATAACTTCTTTATGTTTACAATGCATATTAAGTACTTGTACCCTTCGCATATATCACATGTTCATATATTAGATTAATAACATATAAATACATTTCTATATCTATTTCATACCATTGGTTTATTAAATCATTACTATATGTACACTAACAATATAAGCATATTTTAAAAATTGTTTTTAAATTTTACATATTATTTACATGTGCATGGATATACAACTGGTGATTTTACATTATTGCCTTTAAACTATCTATGTACATATGATGATTATATACATAATACAAAACCTACTAGAGTACATCGAGGCTTATATGTTTGAACTATAAAATATCACATATTGATGATTGACTACTCTCTCCTCATCCTTATGATGTTAACCTACATTCATCAAATTAAAAACATTAAGTATGAAACTCAATGATGTCTAAATATGCATAAATAATATAAATAATTACCTTGAGTAATATACTATTGGGATAAAAATATGTATATAAAAGTGGAAATATTTAAAATTTTTTGTAAAAATATGTTTTTATAAGGATCATGGTAATTGATTTCATTAAACATAATATAAATGACAGAAAAGGACATTTGGTTGAGTAAAACTTACATCAATTGTCGTCTTTTTCATTCTTGATTATCATAAAGGTTATAGCAAACCTTTAAATTCTTAATCTAAAAGATCTCCAAACTATCCACACAAGATTAAAGATTAGTTAGTAATAAATATTATAAACAATTCATTTCAGAGACTAGGAGAAACTAAATCATAAAAGAAAGAGAATGGATGATTATTTTAGATTGAGCGAATTATTTTATTTCAATTCGAATGGCCTTTCTTCTTTAAAGAGCTTTGAAATTTCTTTTTTTCTATCAAAAGAATTTGTGAATATTCAAAGATGATGTAAAAGCATATGTTTTGTAACCTAAAATGAGGTTAAAATATGACTAATAAGGCTTTGGTGGCCCTAGGGTTGACTAGATAGCTTATTTATCGTGATACATAACTGACCTAATTCAATTAACATGTGATGTATCTAACACATCCTAAAACCCCTAAATAGACATATGACATTTACATGACCCTACTCTTTCAGTTAAGTCACACCTATGCAAGTCATGTGATAAATGCACATGCACAACCACGTGTTTGGCATATGCACATGCATAATCACGTGTATGGCATGTGCACATGCACCTACATAATCACATGCATGGCATGTGCACATGTATATGGAAACTTGTATCATGTATATTTGGAGTTCTACTTATCAAGATTGCATAATCTTGGTATCAAATCGAAGCTCTTTTCATGCTTACCTTATAGATATAAAAAATTTAAGTTATCTTATAACTATGAAATAATGTCTCATATTGAATTAACATCCATTCATAATTTATGATCCCTTAATATTTAATGTGGGACCTTTTGAATTCTTAACATGTTGGCAACATATAGAAATATTATCAAATCTTATTTAATAATATTATATATAAATCATAAGTGATATCTAGTCACACATCATGATTATCCAAATATCAAGATGTCAATAATTTGATTGCAACCCTTTTATATTAAATATTATTACAATAAAGTCTTTTCACCATCCACTATCTTGTTTAAGTTTGAGTACGGATTAATATCAATTTGATGCATGATCAAGTGTATGAGATCATGTCCTAAACTTGATGTTTTATGTACCATAATTTTTATTCATAAAATGCCCATATGAATGACATTCACTTTCAAGCATTCTACTTTAGCTAAAGATTTCTGAATCAAAGATTACTACATGAACCATTAAGATAAAACCTCCATATTTAATCTAAGGTGGTGAATCCTTTATTGATATACACATATCTCCAACTACTTAATATTATACCTAACCTCCCAACTATTAATGCCTCCCAACTATTAATGCCTCATAACTAAGGATACTTGTACTGCTGAAATGAATGAGATTTATATTTCATAGACATAGATCAGTCATCTATATGAAATCTCATTGGTAAGGCCTCCAACAAACCAGTAATATATTGTTCATCCACATGTTTACTTTAGACAACTCATATCATAATGAATGAGAATCACCCCCTAAACAAAGTATAACATATGATGTTTTACCCGTATTAATAATGTTCGATCTTATTAATACTATGATTAAGATAATTTAGATATTGAACACTTGTATACAATAAGAATCTTTTATCATAAACTCTTTATAAATTTCCCTTGCACTCTTCAAATATCTTAGACTTCATTATATAGTTTAATACTATACCTAAAAAAGTATATAAAATATGCACTAAGAGTACTGAATAATGCCTCTTATTGATTAAATATTGAATTAAAAAATTACATATGAATTATGATGCTCTGGAGCATACACCAACAAACTCTCACTTGTGCTGTAACCAATCATATATGAACTTCAAACCCATTAAAGCTACATGCCTGCCATGCTTGCTTTATGTTAATGCTTTAGTAAGAGGGTTCAACATGTTCTACTCTTTGGGAACTTTATTAACTTCTACTTCTTCTTTACCAATAATCCCTCTAATCATATAGTATCTCTATTAACCTGACTTTCATTTGATGTCATTCTTATATGATTGAAAATTGGTATCTATATACTTAATTATCTATAAATCACTCTCTTTATATACCGAAAACATATCCTTAGTACTTTTCAAGTACTTAAGGATATTCTTAATAGCCACCTAATGTTCTTCTCCATAATTAGATTGGAATCTACTTGTAATACTCAATGAGAATGCTACATCTGGTCTAGTACATAACATAACATGCATGATGGATCCAATTACATATGCATATAGAATGTAATCATTTAATCTTTCTCCTCTTATGTCTTTGGACACTAAACTTTAGAAGGATATTTCTTATAAACTATAGGAATATAACCCTTCTTTGAAATATCCATGCTGAACCTCTTTAACACTTTTTCTATGTATAGAGACTATGAAAGACCAATTATCTTCCTTGATCTATCTTTATAGATCCTTATGCTTAAGATATAAGCAACTTCTCTTATGTCGTTCATGGAGAATTGTTTGGATAACTAAACTTTTATACTCTACAGAAAATATATCATTTTATATGAGTAGTATATCATCTACATAGAATATAAGGATAACAATTGTACCCCCATTGTCCTTCTTATAAACATAAGATTCATCAACAATGAGGCTTTTTTATATCAAAATGATCATTGAACTTTATTACTTGCTTTAAAAAAGTCACTCAAGCTTTTTATCAAAATTTAATATAATAAATAATTAAAAATAATTTATACATATTTATATTTTTAACTAGTAATTCTACATTAATTTACATATAATTCTAACCGAAGTAATAATTAAAATTAATATTTCAACATATTTTATTATTATTTAAGAAATGATATTTTGCTTAATATTTATGATATTTTTTATAATTTAATCAAAAATTTATAGTCATTTTTAATATATACATGAAAAAGTTAATCAAAAAAATTATGAAATAAAGATATAAATAATAAGAATATTATTTTTTAATTTAATATGAAAATGAAATAATTCTCATGAAAATGTGTTATATGATTTTATTTTAATTTTTTGAAAATTTAATCATCAAGAATACAAATTTGATACATACTTTTAAATGTAAATAATTACATATATATATATATATATATATATATATTAATTACATTATATTAAAAGCATTTGTTAGAATAATCTTTTTAATATTTATGAAAAAAATTTTATAATCTATATTTTTGGATGCATATATAGAAATAAATATAAATTGTTGATTAAATTATAGAGAAAATACCAAATATCACATAAAATGTTATTTATTAAACAATAAATGAACTATAATGAAACTCTTTACTTCAATTACTAATTATGTTGAAATTAAGAATCAAATTATTTTAGAAATTTGATGATGCATACATTAATTTTTATAATGAATAATTAATTAATGTATAAATTAATATAATGGATAATTAAAATAATTTATACATATTCATATTTTTAACTAATAATTCTCTATTATTTTATATATAATTTTAACCAAAGTAATAATTAAAATTAATTTTTCATCATATTTTCTTTATTGTTTAAGAAATGATATTTTGCTCAATATTTATGATATTTTTTATAATTAAATCAAAAATTTACATTCGTTTTTATATATACATGAAAAATGTTAATCAAAAATATTATGAAATAAAGATATAAACAATAAAAAATTATTTTTTAATCTAATATAAAAATGAAATAATTTCAATGAAAATATGTGACCTAATTTTGTTTTAATTTTTTGAAAAATGTATAATCAATAGCAAAAATTTGATATGTACTTTTAGATATAAGTGATTACACATACATAATTTTTAATATAATAATTATATTATACTAATATGTATTAAAAACATTTGTTAGAATAATCTTTTTAATATTTATCCAAAAAATTTTAGAATCTACATTTTTGGTTGCATATATAGAAACAAATTTAAATTGTTGATTAAATTATAGAGAAAATACCGTAAATATCATATCTAATATTGTTTATTAAATAATAAATAAACTATAATGAAACTCTTTATTTCAATTACTAATTATATTAAAATTAAGAATCAAATCATTTTAAAAATATGAGGATATATAAATTAATTTTTAATTATTTATTGTAATAAATTTTAATAAAAAAACCTCAATGATCTTTTTGAAATAAGTAATAAAGTTCAGTGATCATTTTGATATAAAATAGGATGATGTGGTGCTGACATTGATAATGACATATGTCTAATGTGGTAAAATTTTAACTTTGATTACCATGTTAGTGTCACATCAGTACCACATCAACATATTTGATTGAAATTTTACAGGTGACTTGCGAGTGAAATAAAAATAGAAATACAGTGGTTAAAAAGGAAAAAATTAAAATTTAATGATTAATTTGAAAAACTTCTATAATTCATTGATCCCTTAAACTATGAACCCCATGTGATGCTTATATTGTAATTTATCATTATGGTTGCTTTTATTGTGGAATGCTTATGATTGTGTCATGCTTTATTGTGCATGCTATAAGCGGCTTTATCAATTCAAATATGGAAACTAACCCATTTTTCATGTATGGCAGGTATAAATAATTAGCTAGCGTGTTGAGGTAGCATCCTAAGATAACTTTGACATGGTCCATATGAGAGGCATTGAGCTAAACTCATGATTGAATCAAAGTTATCATAAGAAGAGTTTGAATTAGGTTATGAATATCTTTTAATTTTTTTCAAAACATACATTTTTATTTAAAATTAAAATTAAAATTAAGAAAATTATCTAAATAAATAACCTAAAATAATGTTCAAGTCAAATATAACAATAAAAAAAATTTAAAAATAGTAAAAAGATTTTAAATATTAACAATCAATAATTAGTATAACTGAAAAAATAAAAATATGTAATGAACGCTAGTAGATTAATTCATGAATTGAATAAAAATGTGCTAGCAATAAAGTCACACTCTTTAAATACCATAAAAATAAAAATAAGCATAAGTAATCTATTCAAATATTTATTCCCTCAAGTTTAAAATCAACATTTTTTAGAAGTTCAGATGCATACATGTGTTATGATGATTTTTTTGGTTTTATATATTCATTCACTTAGTATTTCGATAACATTTTCTCCTACTTTCATATATTTATATTATTTTTTTAAAAGAAAGAAAGAGTAGAAACAAAGATATGTTCTCTAGAAGATTTTCAAAAGAATCAAATCAAAGGCAATCAATAAAACCTTAATTAATTGAAGAAAAGTAAAAAATCACAAATCTACTAATTGAGATAACTCAAGGAGGGTACATAAAATTCAATAAGTCATTTGAATCGAGTTATGAATTGGATCACAAATTATTTATATCTAGCTTGAATGGAAGATAAGTATAGGAAATATTAGCTAAATCGTAATCACTAACCAAAGGTTGAGTTGGATTAAAATTATCATTCTTGTATATATAGAATTGAAAATCAATAAGAATTAAATTAAAATTTTTTAATTGGTAATAAAACTGAAAAAAGTACTAAATATAAAATAAACCATACTAACATTGTTTTTTCTTTAAGATTTTCACAGATTAAGGGATCAAGGTTGGTCCCGTCTCCTTCCTCTATGCAAACAATAATATCATAAATAATTAAATAGGAAAAAAATGCATGAATAAAAAAGAATTATTTTCATGTATAAGGTGTACAACAATTCCAGTTTTGCATTTTGCTCTAACTTTCGGTTAATTTATAGTCATTCTTTCGGGCCATTCTTAATTACAAGTTGAAACTTTCATTTGAATGACTTATTATCATCACCTACAATTTTTTTGCCAGTTCAAAATTCTTTTTGGAAATAACATCATTGCCATTACACTACCAAAATGGCCTAAAGAAAAAATATAATTGATTAATTGTTGAAAATTGTACCATTAAAATATAAATGTGAATTTAGAGGTTTTAACACGATAATAAATTTGATTCCGATCTCTCAAGTACAAAGATATTGCCTTTGTCGTCTCTGCCTATCCTCATGCTATCATCAACATATCTGTGGAAACCAAATCAAGGATTAAACTCATTGTTATAAAGCTCTAGATTAATTGTTTTATTCTCTACATGATATTTTACATTTACTGCTTTGAATTTAGAATATTATTTTATAAATGAATAAACATTATCCTTGAAAGATATTATTGCTTGAACCAAAAGTCAATGAAACACATTCACGAGTGCCTTTTGTTTTGCTTTCACTTTCCTTTGTTTTTTGTTTTCTAAAGATTCCAATTATCTACCAAAATATCATGTTATGCATTTTTTGACACTTTAGAAGACCAATAATCATATGTATGTATGTATTTACGTATGTTATATGCATGGATATATATTTTGTTCATATAAGGAACTTGATAGCATAAACATGGGAAAGGATACGTGATCTCGAGCCAGCCTTGGGGATTAAAGATGCCAAGCAGAAGATCATAGTTCTTCTGAAACATGTTCATCAGCTGTTTATGATTTAGCAAACAGCAGAAAATATGCAGTTAGCCATATAGTTAGTGCTCACTATCTGATCATAAAAGCATATTATGATACCATAATCATCATTCACACCTTATTCCCGCTCAAATTGGGTTGGGTTAAAAACTTTTGATTAACTAAAACAGACAACTAATAAAAGCAGATTTCTGAAACGAAAAAATTGAGGTCTGTATTGTGACTAAAAATTTAGCATACCTGATGAGGTGTGATGACAGAATTGTCATACTGTATTTCAACTCTCTGAAACAATAAACATAATAGGGAATTTAACAATAATGCCAGGTCACTATGCAAGATAGGAGAAGGAAAAATAAGAAAAAGTAGATAATTGTTTTTCTTCTTCCAAAACAGAGGAAAGGTAGAGAAGTAATTAACTGATTTAGATGAAATTCTGAAGGAGGCTTCAATTGTCAGTTGTCCATTGAACAAATCGAGTCCTCTAACATTGAACTTTATCACATTAACTGCTTTGCCCTCCATTGTTTTGCACCAGCAAAATATCCAATCTTAGCAAAATACCCATTTCAAAATTTGTTGGCTACATACGTTTGCTCCAATATGACAGTATCTTGAAATTTGATTAAGTGAAGGACGATGTGGTACAAGTAACAAGAAATATGTGATACTGAGCGATAAGAAATAAAACAAATATTTAAATAAGGTGATCAGCCCAAAGTGCACGTGAGGAGAAGTATCATTGGTATTGGTAATAGAAAAGGAATCTTATACCTCGGTAACGTCAATATTCTGAAACAAATCACCTAAGCTGATAAAATCTCTCAATCCTAACTTTGTTCTTTTCGAACCCAATATAGTAATTGTGCTGTACACAAGTTTCCAGCAACCATCCATCTTGCAATTTTTGAAAAAAAAAATAAAACTGTAATAACTGATTTACTGTTCTTTCTTTTTTTCTTTTTTGCCCTATTTTAAGTTAGCAAAATCAAAACAAGCTTCATGGAGTTACCTTGTGTAGGCTTAGAGTAGGATCTGGTGTTGGATTTTGAGATTCTAACAGCTCCACTAAATCATGAATCTCAGATTTCTTTTCAGATTTAACTCCAAAAATCCCTCTGTTAATTCCTTACATCATTTTCAAAATTCAACCAATTTCACTACTCCTTCATAAAATTCGATTTTAATAATCCAATGCCTAAACTAAAATACTCGAAAAAGCATACCTTGTAGTGCCTGGTAAAGTTTTTCTTTAATATGAGAAACAGCTAGGTTATCTTCTCTATACTCTTCTATTTCCTTATAATCTCCAACTAAACCAGCGCTTTGTTCTGCAACTTTAATGGGTATGGGGCCTTCACTTAATCTTGCACTTCTGGTCCGTGGGTAAATCACTATTACCGATCTTTGAGATTGATAAGGTTTTGTGCTTCTGGGTATTGGAGACACAACCTGAGAAGTTGGCTGAACAAGTGCGATAGCCATGAATTCAACTTGAAAACAGATAAAAGTTCTTCCTTTTTTCTCGGTTTTTATTTATGAAAGATGATGAAGCGGCAGCTAAAAGTCAAGCCTGGGAAACTGGGATTCCATTGATTTTATTCCCTGATGAGATTTGCGTTGCCTTGACTCTGTTGAGCGTTGGCACATTGTCTGTTTTTGATCCAATTTCTTCATATGGTAGAAGAACTATGATATAATTCAATAAGGCAAATCAAATTTGGCAAATGTGACAGATTAGATAAAGGGTGGATAGGATTTGTGAAGGATCATGTGGTTGAGAGTTTCCATGAACAGATAAGAGAAAAACAAGTTTTTTTCTATTATAAAAAGGAAAAGAAAAGGTACGTAAGCTGGGCGAATTTACGAGTGGCAGTACTGGAAAGGCAGATAAAAGTTGGGCCTTGCAACCAAAGTTCTAAAAATTATGAAGCTTCAAAATTATGATAACAAAGATTAATAATCATGTTATATGTTAGAAGAGAGAAGAGAATACGAAAAATAACAAAATTTTCTTTTCTTCTTTCTCTAAATTCATAAAAATAATTTTTTATTATTTAATAGTAATAATTTTAATTTTTAAACTTAATTTCTAGTGATTAATTTTTACCTAAGAATTTTATTTAAAATAAAAAATTTAAAATTTTAATCTAATAATTTAAATTTATAAACATTAATGTTTATTATCTAATTTTATACAAAAACTAATTTTCATCTAAAAAATTCTATTGAAATTCAAGTATAAATATAAATTTTAATTTTATTTACCTATCTAAAATAAATGTAAAACATAAATAGTAATAGTTTAACACAAATAATAATTTTTATTTTTTTATCAAAAAAACAAAACTTGTAAAACATACTTTGATGGATCATTTGAAAAAAGACAATGTTAACTAAATATTTTATAAGATATTAAAAAACTGAAGAAACAAATATATTATTATATACGGATTTTGTGGACCATTATATTTGGAATGAAAAAAAATCAAGAATAGGAAAAAAAAGCTAGAGATGTTACAGGACATGTAAATACAATAAACTCGATGAAAGAAAAATGTATTAGCTAAGGATACTTCTAAGCAATATTAAAGGTTCAAGGTTATTTAATAACTTTCTTATAATGGATGATATTTAATGTTTAACATTTAAGGAAGCTATTATAAGGAGGAGATTACTTGAGTCAAATGAAAGCATAAACAAAATACATGGTTGAGACAATAATATTAATGTATTGTGCGATAACACATGTTAGAAAATTATGATAAGATAACATTGAGTAATGTTTTAAGTTTTTGTTAAAATGCATGAGAATTCAGTAGAAAAATAAATAGTTTGCACTTTAAGTGATATTTATAAACACTTGATAAGCATGGACAAAGATGTTAGAAATTTTGATCTTCTTAGAATAGAAAATCATTAGCTTAGTTAAATTGAGATTAATAGTAAAGATATTGCAAAGGAGATGGTAGTGCAAATATCATAAAATGACATCAACATAATGTTACTGTTTAATACAAAATATGATATGTATATAAGGTGATGATAGGTAAGGTTAACTCAAAAAGTGATATGATATTTTTTATATATGGACTAGGGGTATAAGGAGAGAATTATTAGCTAATTTAATATCAAAAGTAAATTTAACTTTACCAATAATAACTTCAAGTGTAACAACATCAATAATGCCAAGAGAAAGGACAAAACACTCTAGATTCAACATTTCACTTGATCTAACGAAGACAATATTATGCGATTGTAAGCAAACCAAGCCTAGATTACCCAAGTGTGATACAACTAAGTAATATTGATTATAAAGATATATGTATGTCCTATCATATAGTTAATATAAAAAAATGTGGAAGATGCCATTTGGATAACCGAGACACTTACGAATAATTTGGTAGCAATTAAATTCCTACTTGAAATCAAAATTGCCAAATAAGATTCATGAGTTTGAAATCTAATTTCCTCTTACATGAGCTATCATTGTTTAATCTATGCTAAATTAATCATGATATCTTACTATAGGCAATTTACTTTTAATTTTAACACCTTCAGCGTAGTTGAATTAGACATATATGTCATGACATTTTTTGGTAGAAATTTAGACATGACATGCATACATATATTTAATAATCTACATATAAGCAAAGAACTAAATAAATATACCCATAAAAATGTCATAGTCACAACTCATTAAGCTATGAAACATGTGATTAGCATGCCCTTGAAAAATACAATGAAATAAAAAATAAATGTCATAGTTTGCCTATTGAGCCAAGAAAACCTATGATTTACAATCAAATAACTTGAAAAATTAAATAAAATATAAAAGGATTAATTAAGAAATGTCAGATTTTAAGATATTATTTTAAGTATATGTTAGACCCTAGGTTTTGATTGTTGAGTCACGTGTGAGTCAATTTAAGTTATTTGCAATTTTCTAAGTGATTTTTGATGTGGTACGTGCGTACCAACTATCGTTTGTATGTGGTACGGCCATACGGCTGGCCGTACCTAGTGGGTATTATTCCATTAAGTTTCGTACGGGCGTACCATTAATTGGTACGACCGTACGCCAACTCACAGGAATTTTTCTTTATCAATAAACCTATTTTGGTAAGGGCGTACCAATGGGTGGTACGATCATACGCGAAATCGTAGGAAAATTGTTTGTCAGGAAACTTGGGTTGGTACGGGCGTACCAAGTGATGGTACGGCCGTACCACAGTTTCCTCCCATTTTCTAACGGATAGTTTTGAATTTGTACGGGCGTACAAATATAGTACAACCATACGCGACTTAGAAATTAGGTTTTAAAGTCTGAGAAATGACTAGTTTTATAAAATAACTTTCATACTTTTATTCCTAACGAAAATATACTTGCAGAGCATTCATTTTTTAGCTATATTCATCTGTCACAAGTAAGTGTAAACTTGTTTCTTCAATTACTTTATTGTTTGTAATCCTAATCTTTGTAGGATTGGTGTAAGATTAATCCATTGGGGATTAACTTGTCACACCCAGACCCAAGACCCGAGGGATGACGACATGATCCCGTAGCATAACCATCACTTTCCCATCTCAGGAAAACAATAATTATACTACAAGGGATTTTAAACTCTAATGCTCATATAAAAATCCAATAAACAGAAAGATATCAATATATATAAAACAACCCTGGATATATACATGGATTCTTATACCATACATTCAATATACTGCAAAATACTACAGATATAGATAATATGCACAAATCTACAAAGCTACAGGAATCCGTCCAGAAGTCCAAGACACGACCAGCTGTTGTACCTCTAACCCTTGTGCTCACCCTCTGAACTCAGACCTACGTTCATCAAATGATAAACACTGAGAATAATCTCAGTAGTGCTAGGAACATATGACATGTCATACACATATCACAACCAATCACAGGCATCAAACATGGATTAGTCATACGACACACAGCCAATCAACAGGCACACAGCCCCATACACATAGCACACAGCCTATCACACGGCGATCTCTACCTGACCAGACATCCCTATTGCATCACATAATAAAGAATGCTCGGTCTAACATCATATCATGCACTCACCCTCGGTTTGGTGCATCTCACACTCTTTTCCTGTGTGGGGAGCATCTTACCCCCGTATTATCAATTAATACTGGCACCTCTCGCACCAGTAGGAGCATCTCACCCCCTAATTGATAGATACCGGTACCTCTCGTACTGCGACACATCTCATACCATCATATCACCACCCTTATATCATCCTCTCACCATGCTATGCTATGTCATCTTTCATCATGTAGAAACAAGCCAAACAGCTAAAAGCACAAGGCACGTTCCTTCCCGGAACCAAGAATCACAATTACGTTCCTTCTCGGAACCCAGAGCCATAATCACAAGCATCAAAAGCATGCACAAGCATATTCACAAGGAATTCAATCCCCAAGCATCAGTTCTAGGCTTACAGGGCCATAGAACCACAAGAAAAGCACATGGGCAACAAAACCTAACACAACCACCTAGTAAAACCATAACACAAACCTGAAGAAAAGACTATCTCTAACTCATGATCCCGCCTCTATCAAGCTTTAGCTTTAATTCCACGCTCTCGCCCCTTCTTGTTGCCCAGAAATCCCTCTCCTGGTGTTTTCTTAGGGTTTTGGGACGTTAAAAGGAAAATAACAGATGAAAACCCTTATTTTTCAGCTGTTAAAAAGCCCAACTTAAGTTGCGTATGACCGTACCACCACCCGTACGCCCGCATCGAACTAAAAACCCTGATAAACCCAACTTCCTGCGAGCTGCGGTACGGCCGTACCACCCTGTGGTACGCCCATACGGCCACCACGCACCTAATGCACACATTTTCCTATGAGCACACGTACGGCTGGACTATCCTTTGGTATACCTGTATGGCCTTGAGGAGCCCTAGTCCCCTCATCTCCCCTGTTCGGTACGACCATACGAAGCCCCATACGCCCGTACCACTCTCCAAACTCCTCTCCTCACACTCAAATGCACTCCCCAGCCACCTAAACACACACCAAACATGCATGCCATTACAAATCAGAATACGTCATCACAACGCATACACAAGCATACATACACTACACATACGCAAGCAATCATACCTCAACATGTATACATACATGTATACATCTAAATAATCATACACAAAAACACAAAACCTCCTAGGGGGTCAAATGTGGGTGTAACATAACTTGTATTTTGAGTTGATTGTGAGATTGAAATTATAAAGGTTAGAGTGTAAGCCTTGAAAACACTGGGGTGGTGGATTCGATTAAGAATCCTTATTGTAATTGATTGATTTTAGTGGAACCCTAAGTTGAGACTTAGGAGAAAGTGGATGTAGGCAAGAGTTGGCCGAACCACTATAAATCGCACATGTTGCTAGCGGTTCTAAGAATTTCAAGTATGAATATTTAAATTACTATAAAATTTAATTAGTAGGTTAGACGATAATTATGTTGAGAGATTAATGGATTATATATATATATATATATATATATATATATATATATATATATATGTTATTAAAATCTATATAATGAATTTATAATGATAAATATTAATTAAATGTATTAACATATGTATATATTTACTAATAAACTATATTTAGAGGGAAAATTATTGCATTTGTGGGTGTAATGAGGTAATGGACCCATTTCTTCTGGAAAGAATAAAGAATACCATAAGTGGACAATGATTTTAGAGAAGTTTGCTTAACTATCAAGAGTTTGCACCTGAAACCAATGGGAAGCAAAGAAAGAAGACAAGAAGGAAGTCTTATGAGAGAGAGAGACGCATAGAGGGAATTGCTTCCTAAGAACCTAAATCAATTACTATACTAAATATAACTACTTTTTTTTACTAAGGAAGGTAAGTTGAATACTTTGTTTTATATTAAGGGTCATCTGCATGCATGGGTATAAGATATGGATTGAGTTAATTATATATATGTATGTATATGATTTGTAATATATATTGCTCATAGTTGAATACTTATTCTTTGATATATAATGAAAATCCTATGCGGAAGGCAACACGTGCGGTTTTAGAGTGGTTCAGCCAAACTCTTGCCTACATCCACTTTCTCCTAAGTCTCGACTTAGGGTTCCACTAAAATCTCAATCAATTACTAATGGATTCCCAAATGAATCCAGACCCCAATTTTTTCAAGGCTTACACTCTAACCTTTACAATGATTGTCCTCACAATCACTCAAATACAATATAATCCCTAAGGATTAATCACACACCAATCCTATAAAAATAAAACCTAATCTCTAGGTTGTAGGATTACAAGCAATGACGTAAATGAAGAATACAATCTCAAACTTACTTGTAACAGATGAATATTGCTCAAAGAATAATCCTCTGCAAGTATTGAACTGTTAGAAATCAAAGTCTTGAAAATTCTGCCCAAAACTAGTCGTTTCCTAGACTTAAAAACCTAATTTATAAGTCGTGTATGGCCGTACCAGACATGTATGCCCGTATGGATTCAAAACTATCTGTTTGAAAAAGAGGGGGAACTATGGTACGGCCGTACCACCAATTGGTATGCCCGTACCGACCAAGTTTTCCTGACAAACAATTTTCTTGCGAGTTTGCGTACGACCGTACCAACCAATGGTACGCCCGTACCAAAGCAGGTTTCCTAACAAACTATTTTCCTGCGAGTTGGCGTACGACCGTAAAACTCAATGGAACAATACACACTTGGTACAGCCAGCCGTATGACCGTACCACCCAACAAGACTATTTGGTATGCCCGTACCAAAACTGGTACGCCCGTTGTCGTACCCTCATTTTAGACCGGCTTGATCTGGATCGATTTAGGAATGCCTCTGGGTCAGTTTGGGTTAGCATCAGGCCAATCCAAGTTGATTTAGGGCTTTCTAGGCCGTTCTGGGCCAACTTTGGCCGCTCCAGGGTGCCTTTTGAATGTGTGCATATGTTTTTGGTGCGTGTGCATATGTTTTTTGGCCTTAGGTTATGTTTTAGGCTCTAGGGTATCTTCATACTCGATCGAGCATGTTTTAGGGCTTGAACATAGTCGATCGAGTATGACTTTGAACATCATACTCAATCGCATATGTTCTGTAGGGTAGACACATTAAACCCTAGTTTTGCCATTTGGCAAAAGGGGGGCAACTTCAATTACGAAAACCCTAATCCCGATTAGCATCTGGCGGCCGTCAAACGTAAATTGACAATCCAAAACCTTAATTCCTTTAATCCTAAACACTTAGGACTAATTAATTGG
>CANYBF011633401.1:0-11303 GCA_948192965.1 Dalechampia spathulata | reverse complement strand
TATTAAATAAATTAATAAAATTAATTTATTTAATCTTAAATTAATTAAAACTAGCCTATTAAATTAATTAATGGCCCATATTCATAATTTAGGCCTATTAAATTAATAAATGACTCAAATATTAAATATCTTTTAATTAATGAAAATATTAAATAAATTAATATTAAATTTATTTATTTAATTATTTTAATTAATTAAAATCAATTTAATTATGGTAAAAACACACTCTGAAACAATTTTTCTTGCTAGTTTTGATATCTTTAGCCATTGTTTATCTTTTTTCATTTTTAAACAATATTTCTTTCAATTTAATAGCCTATTATTTTCATATTACGTTCTTGTTTAGCATTATTTTCCTGAGCTTAATTCTCGATTACAAGCAAATTGAAGATCCACAATTATTTTGATCAAGAAGTCAGAAGGCGCACACAGTTTGAGAATACTTAAATTCTTTGACACGCTCACAACACACAAATATCACAAACAGTATGGAAGGATTTTTACGTTTCAAAATGATCATGTTATATACTTGTAAATCAATTCATTATAAATATTTTGGTTAGCCAATTTTTTAGATAAATTTTACATTTATTTATCTTGTATGCCAAAGGTGTTTCTGCTATGTTATCCAAGGTTGAGTCGATAAACTTGATCTATGGGTGTCCTGTTGCTAGTGCTGTCAAGAGTATTCTGCACATTCATGAACGTGCTTCGGGGCAGTTTCCTAATTGCACCCCTTTGGAGGCCCAGTTGGGTTATGGCCTAGTTATGCTTACACAAGTCTTTAGGAAGTACGGATTAAGGATGCCCTGAGCTGGATCAAGACCAATGAATTGCAAGACCAATGAATTGCATAATATCATCCTGGAATCTGATGCTCTTCTAGTGGTTATTGATATCAACCACAACTGATTCTTCCAACTCTTCCTATGGATTAATAAGTGATGATTGTGAATCTCTAGCTTTCGACATTTCTTTAGATTTTATCCATCGTTCCCCTACTCCAATCACAGGATTGTAATTCCTGTAACTCATAATTCCTCATATTGGCAATATAATCTTGCTATCAATCCGACATTCATAGCCCGCCTATGAACTACGTCAGGGAATGTAATAGCTTCTTTTTTTTAATTCGAAATTGATCTTAACATGAATATAACTATTCTACAATAGAAATGTAAAAGGAAATAGCTGTTTATGTTACATACCTTCAGACAAATCTAGCAAGTTGGAATAAATGCTCACTGTTATAATTAGGGATGTAAATGAATCGAGCCATTCATGAGCTACTCATGAACTATTCGAAACTCGATTTGATAAAAGCTCATTTAAGCTCATTTAGTAAAGTTCGATTAATAAATGAACCAAGCTCAAGCTAGGCAATACTCGATTCGTTTACGTTCGTGAGCCGATTCGATAAAAAGCTCGTAAGCTAACTCATTAATTTATATAAAAAAATTTAATTTTAGATATATAATCTATAAATTTATAATCATAAAAATATATATAAATATTTTTTAATTTAATTATTGATATAAAATTATAAATATCTATGAAATATATTTTTTTTATTAATATTTTTTTTATTTTTTAAATAAAAAATAAAAAAGTATTAAAATTTATATTTATTAGGCTCGTTTAAAGCTCGATTAAGCTCGTTTAGGATCATGATACATTAAAAATTTTGGAAAGCTCAGCTCGAGCTCGACTCGATTATAAATGGGTCAAGCCTGAGCTAGTTAAAGCTCGGCTCGGCTCAACTTGACTCGTTTACACCCCTAGTTATAATATGCTTGCAACAAATAGTATTCCTTCTTAAAGATGAGTTTAATAAATTACTAAGCACTCTCAGCGTTGCATGGTATATCAGTGCAGCGACAAACAGGTTTACCAGCTGCTTCCCAGCCATTGAAGCCACGTTCTAAAACCAAAATGTCTTTGATTCCAGCATCTTCCTTCGTCTCCGCAAGATAATTAGCAAACCTCCGGGCACAAGTTGGGCCGCGGACCTGCAAAAACAGCATTCCTTAACTATTCAAGTATTTGACTATTTCAGCTATTGATGTGGTGAAAGAAATTATAAAGAAAGGAACAAGTAGATTGCATGTGCTCAAGAAAACTAACATATACGTGATTAGAGTTAGCTATATGAATTCTCTTTTCTGCTCGAAAAGATTTCAGTCCCATTTTTTCAAAGATGTACGGTCAGTACATCAAGTTAAGTACAAATTTATTTCCCACAATTTTGAATTGTATGAAAAAAGGAAAGCTACTTAAACTGATCAATGACTTTTCTTAAAAGAGCAAAGAGTTTCATTAAGAAATTGCACCATGTAAAAGCAGTCAAATGACCTTTCATCAAAGAGTAAATGAATGAATGACTTTGAAAGTTGACCTAAAGTCCTCTTTCATATTCATACGTTACTGAACTGAAAGATCCAATTCCAATTGTCAAGCACTCATAGACACAATGACATTGTTAAGACCAAAAAAAAGAAGCAGCCATCGTTTCAACAGTATAAGGCATAAACTATCTACCATAAGGTCCTGTTTGGTAATATACACTTGAAGATGGAGGCTCCTACTATTGTCACAGACCTCAAGTACCTACTTTTCTTGGTTATATGCATTATAATTTGCCAACTTATTGCTAAAGGTTGAATGGCACCTTAAGATTTCTATGTGAAAACTAGAGCTCCCCTACCATTTATTTTGGCGAGCAATATTCACTCAAGGACTGCGGTCAAAAATTTATACCATTAAATGTGAATTATATATTTAAAGCATATATATATGCAAGCTAAGGTGGATTTAAGTTGATAAAAGAAGTTCATGGCTTCAGTCTCTACTAAATCATGTTCTCTTTGTCCATTAAAAAAGCAGGAACAGCTCTCAAAGTACGCCACCCCTATTAAAACAAGCTACTACTCTCATTCTAACCATAGAAAATTGGAGATTAATTTATATTAAGACCAAGGATTTTTCAACTACCAAGAACTGGGCTGGCTATATCTGCTCTTCGAATTGAGACTTGTTTTGGGGCTTGGATTTCAAAGTTTCTCGATGGCATGGCTTGTCCCTTCTGCATTTGCACATCATAAACTATAACTTCTTGATCCTCTGTAAATAATATATTATTAGTCATAATGTATGTCCAAATGTAGCTAAATTGTGCAGATTTACCCTTTCTTAACTAGTAGTTTAAGGGCATTTGTTTATTAATGTGTCTAATCTCCTTCTTATCCTCTGAAATCCACCACTCCTTCCAAGCTTCGAGCCAGTATTATTTAAAGACGATAAGTTGACAATGAAAATCTTATTCCCAATAGCATTCAGCGGATGAATACAAGGTCAACTATAGAAGATTAGTACAACCAGAATGCAAACAAATAATGGGTAAAGTGCCAAATCAAAAAAGATAACATGAAATCCATTAAAAGATAGCATTACATATAATAACTTGATCAAAATAGGAAAACAAAATAACCCATGAAAATAATTAATGAAAATAACAGAACAGGCAACAAAACCTGGCTCAAAGCGCAATGAAAAACAAGGGTATCTTTGCCTTTAACTTGTTGAATGAGATGAGAGATCCGGTCCGAGAAGGTATCACTCGCATAGTGCAGCGATCCAGCTATATGCCCATCATAACTCCTCTCATCATCCCTTGAATTAAGAACAAAACCATCAAAATTTCAAGAAACCTAAAATCAGATAAACAAAGAGGAAGAAGCGAAGAGAATACCTGACATCGATGATAGCAACATTAGGCCTGCGTTTGAGGGTGAGAAGCTGAGAGCCAGTCACGTACGAGATACTGCTGCGAGACATTTTTGGTGGACAAGGATCGAACCATACAGCTCGGACCAGAAGAAGAACAAGTGTTGGCAACTAGTCAGATATGGAGATGATTTTGATTACGAGATATTCTTTTTAGGGTAACTCCACCTTAACGTCAAATCCTCTTCATGTTTGATTTGTTAATTGAAAGATTTTTTCTCAATAATTAATTATTTCAATATAGAAATAATTTATCAATCATATCTAAATTCATGTTATATTTTATTATAATAATAATTTTATAAATTAATTTAAAAAATAATATATTAATAAATATATTACATCATATTTTATAATCAAATAATGATAAAGTTATTGTTGATTATATTATTTTATTAATTTTATTATGTTATATCATCGGTTAGATCTAAATCATCGAAAATAAAAATAAAAGAAATTTATTTTAATTAATGAAAAATAATTAACTCATAATTTTTATCATCTAATATTTAATTCATTGAAAGTAATTTTTATTATCATAATTTTATATAAAAAATCTAAATTTAGTTTAAAATAATTTTATTTTATTTTAATAATCTAATAATAAATTTTAGTTTATAATTTTTATAATAAAATTGTATAAAAAATATTATTTATAATCTGTTGAAAAATATAAAAAAATATCTCATATTATTAATATGCAACTTAAGTTATTAAACTTAAAATAAAATAAATTGATAAAACATACTTTTAAAATATATTTCTAAATGATATATATAATAATAAAATTTTAAATAGATAAAAATTCTATTATAAAAGTAACGTGTATAATAATATAATTTTATGAGAATTAAAATTATATCTTATAATATAAAGATATAATTTTAAATGATATGTATAATAATAAAATCATGTTGTATAATAGAGTTTTATTAAAATTAAAATGATGTATTATAATAAAATTTTTAATAATATATAATTATAATATTTTATTAGAATAAAAATGTATTAAAAATATTATATAAAATGATATAAATAATAAAGGTAACATGTAAGAAATTTTGGTTTGATATTTCTGAAAAATTAAAATGTGGATGGTTTTTGTTTTATTTTTTTTTTACCAGAAAATTTTGAAAAATATAAAAAGAAATTTCCTAAAAATATCTATGAAAATGATGTTCAACGTTTATTATATGTTATTATAGTTGCACAAAGATTTAATATTTATTCATTGTAAATTTAATATGGACTTATCATAATAAATTATTATATATATTTTTAAAAAAATACTTTTGTAGAATTTTCAAAAACATTTGAGAATATTATAAAAAAATAAAAATCTATAATTTTTATAATTATTTATTTGTTAACAATCATGTCCGTGTAATAAGTAGTAACCAAATAAAGTGGGCATGCATACATCATATTCATCATTTGCATTTTAAGTTGAACCAAATCTGTATTATAATATTATATGTGGCATAATTACATCTCTACACATGTTATATTAATAATATATGGACTTGATCCACAAACAAAGAAAATTCTTTTCACATCCGAATATAACTCCTAATTTAATTACTAAATGCCGAAACAATCAACTTCTTTGTATCAAGATAATCTAAATTTTATTAAATCTATAAAATATATGCAATTTTTAAAAATATAAAATCTATAAATTTTAATAATAAAATCAATCATATCATATTCCTTTATGAATAAAAAATATAAAAAAATCTAAACTTTTATAAAAACATTCACTATTTCATGAATTATTTAATTTTTCATAAAATAAAAGATAAAAATTCATAAATTTATAGAATATTTAAATTCTTCCAAATCAAATTATTCTAATATTACTTCCTATCCTTGTTTATTTCATTTTATTTTCCAGTACCAACCAAACCCACAGGGTTTTGTTCCTTTTCGTTTAGCCGTTCAAATGGCCCCACCTGATTTCATCTTCATGCTTAAACGGGGAAGAGGTTTCAGAGGAGGAATGTGCTAGAAGAGAAGGCCTGTCAATCTCACAAGTAAATTGAAATTCATTTTGAATGACAACTAGTAACAACTTGATGTCTTATGATTTATGGAAATGGATCTTCACCTTTACCTTCGCTGTATGGAAATGGATTTAAAGGGATGAGAATATAGGGACACCTGGCAGGGTAGCTCCAGCATCAACAATGAATACGTTGCCAGTAACATATTCCGATGAGTCATGGATTAGATATTGGACGAGCGACGTCAGTGCTGGATCTGAAGTGCCAAATTCTCTTAAAGGGACGGTCCTCTTTGCAACATTATTTAGCCACTCCTTCTGCATAAGACCCTCTGTAATCTCAGATTTGAATAGTCCAGGTGCTATTGCGTTCACTCTGATTCTGTGCACTCCCAGTTCCAGAGCCATGACCTGAAATCACCAATGTCAATTTTTCTCTTCTATTGCAAAACATTCTTCAACACCAAATTCCAATAAAGTATAATAAATCGACAATTATGGAGCTATTTTGCAATTAAATATTCAAGTAAATTAAACTTATCAACAGAGGCCTAGCAGCCATATCTTGAGCCTGTGTGTGCGAGTGCAAGCATTCATGTGCGAATTCTACCTGTCACAGCTTGCAATAGTAGATTCACATGGACCACAACAAGATTGGAGATGATAGACATTGAAAACAGAAAGCACACATAAGGACCAGTTAGTGGCACGATCAGAAACTGAAAGATTCATGCTTTCTTTCTACCTAGAGAATTATGGGATAAGACAATCCGTATCTGACCCAGAAAAAAGGACTGCCAATTTGAAACGATACACACGAGTACGGGGACAAAAAAGAAAAACTGCATGCATCTAATTCAGGCTACTGAAAGGATTTAGTAGTAGAACCAGTGACAGAATACTCATGCAGGTTGAGTCAGTCCACAATTAACGGATATCCAAAAATTCACATATGAGATCTGATTTTCAACTCATGAGTAAGCGAAAGAGCGGAAAGAATAGGCAGCTATTGAATTAACAGTACATTCGCCGGAAAGAGCGGTCTCTATTGCGCATAGCCCTTTCTTGGGCAAGAGACCAGGACCATTCCCCACACCTTCCTTTATTTCTGTCCTACGGCAAATTTTGCTACTTCAAATGATTAGTCTAGGGTATCTTCTTATCCAACTCTTGTCATTACTGTGCTTTAACAACACCGTAATGGCGGTGCTAAAGATAGGATATCGAGGCATGGCTTTCCGCTATGCTATTAAAGAAGAATGATTAGGTCCACACCGCTACCTACTAACCGGACAAGAAAAAACCAGCCGGGAGACAACCAGCCGAACGCAGAAGTGACCTAAAACCAGAGTCCTTCGGGATTGTTCGGCATCCACCAACACGAACCGTGAACCTTGATAGTAGCAATGCAGCCATATGAAAATCATATAGACAGATAACCATAACCAGAAAATTCTAGTCCATCTACAATGCTCACATTCAAAAATCGAGTTAAAGCCTCAATAACAATTAGCACAACAGGTCACAGACTCACAGGCCAGATATGATAAAATTAATAAAAAACAGAAAGAAGAAGAAGAAGAAGAAAACCTTAGACATGGTATTTACGGCAGCCTTTGAAGAAGCATAAGCAACACCACCAGGTAACTGTCCACGATTAAGACCAGCTATTGAAGATATGTTGATGATCGATCCTCCAATTTTCGAATCACGCATTCGCATACACACATACTTGGAAACCAACCATGATCCTTTCAAATTCGTTTTCACCACATGATCCCATTCGTCCTCTGACAACTCAAGCGGCGTCTTCACACTCCCTAGAAAAAGCAACGTTTCCTTCAAACTTTCAAAATTTATATATTCTAAAATTAAATCTGATAAATGATTACTTTGAAAAGAAAAAGAAAACGAATGATTACGATGACTTTACCTCTAACACCAGCATTATTAACAAGAGCATCGATTCTGCCAAACGCGTCCCAAGCAACCTGTACAGCCTTATCAATAGCTGGACCATCGGCGCTGACATCAAGCTGTACAGCTACAGCTCGAGGGACAGTACTCGGCTTATCATCGAGCTGATTGATTTCATCGCATAGAGACTTTAGCCGATCAATCCGGCGAGCAGCGGCCAGAATCCTGCAGCCGACTTTAGCGAGGCTGACACAGAAGTCCCTGCCCAAACCGGAGGAAGCTCCCGTCACCAGAACCACCTTGTTTTGAATCTCGCACCATGGCTCGAGTTGTGTAGGAATCTGACTCGCCATTCTTTTTACTATCTTTAACAGACTTGACTCGGTTCTGACCGCCGGATATAAATAGAAATGACAAGAGGTTGTTGAGGATCCACTGAGAGGCGGATTCACATTTAACTACCTATTCATGTGTACATTGTATCATTTTGACACGTCATTTTCAGTTAAAATAACAAATATAATAATCAATTCTAAGAAAAATTGAAATTATTATTAAATACAAATTCACTTTAATTATTTTTAAATAACAACGCTTCAAAAAATAAAATAATTACCCAAATAATTTAAGTTTTTATTTGAAAATTCAATAAAGGGAGAAAGGAAAATATAGAAGAAAAATCAACTTTATTTTTTCTCTTTTATTTTCATTAGTTATGAGAATGGAAATAATAATAAAAAGTAAAGAAAAATTATTTTTTTCCTAAAAACGGATTTCACTCTTCTCCTCTTATTTTCTTTCCTCTCTTATTTTATCTTCTACCAAATAAAATATAATAATAAAAATTATTATTATCAAGCTAATAATTCAATTCCAATTGATCTTAATTTTAATTAAATTTTAATAACTAAAGAAGAATCTTCATCTTTTCTTTGAAATTTAAATAAATATATCTCATTCATAAATATTTTTTATTTATTAATTAATATAATAATTTAAAAAACTATAATATGTGCGGCAGAAAATAAAAAGACATTATTTTATTATCAAATTTTATATATGTTTCAAAAAAATTTAGTATTTTTTAATATCTAT
The DNA here is from genome assembly GCA_948192965.1 of Dalechampia spathulata. Taxonomy (NCBI): domain Eukaryota; kingdom Viridiplantae; phylum Streptophyta; class Magnoliopsida; order Malpighiales; family Euphorbiaceae; genus Dalechampia; species Dalechampia spathulata. The sequence goes on along the minus strand of CANYBF011633401.1, from coordinate 2,506 downwards.
TCTACTTGTTTTTGATTTAATAATTTCTTAATTAATGAATACATAGTATAAATTTAAGATAAATCTAGAGATACATATTATAAGCTCAATATAAATCTGAAGATAATGAAACTTTACTCTAATTTTCCTATTATTAACTTCTTATTATATGTAATATCTCGAACTGTGTGGCCAACTTTTTAATTCGTATCAAGTATAGGTTTAATGTCTAGTATTTATATTAAGGTCGACGCAGTAATAAATTCATGTTCATTTTTTTAGTTATTATTGTTTCATTAATACATTAATATTCATTTGAAATAACTACCCATAAATGATAAAGAAAACTTTCACTCTTTAATGCTATTCAATTTATTTTTTCATAATTAAATTTACTAGTAATTGTCATTGATTTTGAATATTTGTATCATGTTTAAATATATTACATCTTACTTTTAACTTTATTTTTTTTCATTTTTTATTTTATATCTATCCAATATTTATCTTTTTAAATTTGATAAGAATAAAAATGATCAAATTTTTATATAATATTATTTCACCTACTTTCCAAATTTTTCCTTTTTATCCATCACAAACTACCGATCACTTTGTCTTACAAACTAGCTCATTTATTTTGACTTCTCTCACTTTTTCATGATCTTAGGATAGTAAAAAAACCAACATTTTTTCATATAATCCCTTATTTTATGAATTCTCCTCGTGTTCTAATCATTTCATTTGTTATAATAATACCTTTTTTCCTAGCTTCAAGGATCAAACTGTTAAAGCACTCACAAAACTTATTTAACAGTATGTCACACTTATTACTTTCATGAAAATGTGACCTAATCGAGTGATAAGGATCAATATTATTCAAGTAATCATATGCACCATTCAATGCTTCTATAGTTTACCTAAAACCTTGTACATAACTAGCCTTAGCACAAATCCATAATTGATCTTTAACATCCTTCCCTTTAAATCTTTTCTTAAAATTACTATAGATATGCTTCATACAAAATTGATGTTTTACATTAGGAAAGAGCATTTGTATGGCAGGTATCAACCCCTGGTCAAATATACAGCTCATACATTAATCTTAAGCTATTAACATGCATATATAATAATTAATCATGACATGTAATTTTAAGCATACATTGATACATTAATATGAAGCATACATTTCATTTAACTATAATTATCACTCGTGATTTAAAGATCAAGTTCATAAAAAGTAAAAGATATTTGTCTTTTGCCCATCTCTCATGAATGCCCAGTTAATACTATCTTCTCTCTCCATGTTTTTAATATACTAAATTGTGTCTCTTGTCCTTTTCTTACAACTTCAATAATCCTATATATTTTTCATGATGGATCGGCCCTAAATTGCTCTAAGTAAGCATTTGATACCCACATTGCAGTAACATGTCTTATATTATACTCTTGTGTACAGTCATATTCTAGTACTCCACTCTTTGTTTGAACTATTTTCTTATCATGATTCATCAATGATGCCCAAATGTAAAATGGACACCCCTTCTTACAAAACCCCTTATATCTTATCCTTGAGTTAGGCATGAAGTTCATCATATATCTATTCTTAATGCCATAGCTTCTAATTGCTTTCTTAAACTATTCAAAACCCCTAAACTTCATACCAATCTGGAATATTGGATCAACCATATAAAGCTCCTCATTGAACTCAGTGTACTTACGCTTATATTACTTAATTTCAGCTTCAGATTCTAAGCATGATACTAATTGTTTAGATGCAATATATGTAGATTCATCAAACTTCTCACCACCTTCTATAATATATCTCTCTCAACATCTGAATCAACATACTTCTCAAATAAACCATCATCCTTACTTATTTCTGCATCTTCATTACAGTTGTAGTTTGAATCATAAATGTTACCGTGCTCCTCATTGTTGCCACTAATTGTCCCTTTACTAAAATGTTATTTTTGCTCATCTCCTAAATCATCCTCTTCTCTATCTTCTGAATATTTATCTTCCATATTATCATATCCATTATCATCTAAACCTTCAAAACGTTCAACCTCATTGTCTGCCCCACTATTTGAACTGATACCTTCCTCCATTTCATGAACTACACCTTTGAATTCATTAACTTTGGTAACTTCATTAACTTTATCAACCTTATTAACTTCATCAACCTTATTAAGCTCTTTTATCGTCACATTGTCTGCTAGTGATTCTTTAGTTCGAGTATAAATGGGCGGAACCAGCACCGGGGCAAGGGGGGCTGAAGCCCCGGCTTAGGCTTACCGGTGGGTGTGGGTGGCGGGTGGGGGGAGCTGGGTTGGGTTGGGCTTGGTGGGTATTAGGTTATATTATTTAAGGGAAATTTTTGAAATTCCCTTGTAGGGTAATATTTTTTTTAAGTTTGTCAACTGTTTTTTTTTCTTACAAAAATACCAATTTTTACAATATTAATTTATCATGATAAATTGAAAAATATCAAAAGAGAATCTGATGAGATTTTCTAAATCAAATAACTTTT
>CANYBF011633108.1:0-22660 GCA_948192965.1 Dalechampia spathulata | reverse complement strand
GGGGGGCCGCTGTTTGTGTCGTGGGAGCATGTCTGCCTGGGTATGGGCTGGGTGTGACAGTACGCCCGTACCATCCATTGGTACGCCCGTACGCCAAGCAGGAACCCTAGCCTCCTCAACTCCCCTATCTCGTACGGCCGTACAGCCTCCCCGTACGCCCGTACCACTTCCCAAACTCCTCCTTTCCCACTCAAACACACTCCTCGGCCTCCTAAAATACCTTATATCCCTAGCAAACATGCATGCCATCATGCACACACCTAGCACACATACAAATACACATCCAAGACGTCATCATGACATGCATACAATCACAGAATACATAGCACATACCCAAGCAACACATGTATACATACACGTATACATCCAATCATGCATACAAAACTACTAAAACTCCTAGGGGGTCAAACGCGGATGTAACACTTTCAAATCTTAAAATTTTTATTATTTGGTGCTTCATGTTGCTCTCTTAAATGCTATCATCTTTTAATTTATTTAGATGAAACTTATATTGTTTAATATCTTTTAAATGCTATTAGGTTTAAACTTACCTAAAGTTATCAGATATTCTTCTTAATATAGTTGATGTGCTAACTGGGATTAATTCTTGAAAATATTTGTAAATTCATATTCATAGAAAATATTGTTGACAAACTACATGAACAATAAATAAATATTGAACTGCATGTATGAATAATGAATCATTAATTATAATCTTTTGAAAGTAATACCTATAATTAAAATCTTCTGAAAGTGATACCTATATTGTTGGATCTTTAATATAATTTCAAATAAATAATTTCGTTTTAAAGTGATGTTATTATGGACTTCATATTTATTCAATTTCTAAGTCATTTTTAAAAATAAATATTTATAATTAATTTTAAAATATCAAATATATATATAATTTTATTTTAAAATTAATTTTTTAATTAGAAATAGCAACGCATTTAGAGACGAAATCAGTCTATCATTAAATTTAGAGACGAACTCAGTCTATCATTAAATAGTGATGGAACAAATCCTCATTAAATCTATCACTATTCCATCCCGAATTCATATTCAATTTTTCATGGTAAATGATCTAGTGGTGGATTATTTCCGATTACTAATCCATTGCTAAACCCTTTAGTAATGAATTTATTCGATACTAAACTATTTTTATTTTGTAGTGTCTAAAGGTAAGCATAAATGAATGACCTCCTAAGAAGCATTCTTGAAAATCAAGTAAGGATAAATTGCGAAAGTTTTTTTTGTTAAATTATGAAGACAAAAATCAAAAAGAATCATTATAAAAATAATTTGAAGAAGTTTAAGTAAATGTTATCAATATTATATAAGTATTATTTTTGAAATTTTGAAGTTTATATAAATGGAGTTTTTTTAATGAAAAATTAATAATGTATTATTATAATATTGTTTGTATTTTATTTTTAAAATTATTGTATATTTAATTTTTATTTATTTATAGAAAGCAACGTTAAGATATATAGCTAGCGTATATAAATCTGATGCCAAACATTAAAATGCTTGGAAAAGACATTTCCATGCGGATGAAATAGTCAAATGGAATGAGACAAAATATGTACAAAATTTGACAAGTTTTAGGTTACGGATAAATATAAGAGTTTGATTCATTCTAATGAATGAAATTTATCCAGAACAAAAATTAGAAGTAGAGAGAGAAAAATGAAAGAAATCCATACAAGAAAACTGACTGATAAATGCCACAACTAAAGCCAAGGCCTCTCTCTGAACTATAATTTTGTCAAATTTTAATTCCCTATCCAACTCCCTTAGATTCCAAAATCCCTCCTTAACCCTTTTCCCATTCTTCTTCTTCTGTTGTTCACCTTCCTTTTCAAAGTTTTAACTTTTGCTGCAAATTATGCACAGACAACGAAGAAGAAAATGTCATAGCAACTGCAATACCTTTGGCAACAATTGAGAGGCGAAAAAAGGGAAAATCAAGGAAAGGGCGATGAAGTTTGGGAAAGAATTCAAGGCCCATCTAGAGGAAACCCTTCCTGATTGGAGGGACAAGTTTCTTTGCTATAAACCTCTCAAAAAACTTCTCAAACACTTCCCTCCATCATCATCTTCTTCTTTAGTTTTCGACCCGAATCACCCACCTCATTTTTTCCTCCATCAACAACAGTTTCCGCATTTTCCTACCGATGATGCTATTCTAGGCCTTAATGATGCTGATCATCATCATCGTGATCATAATCATAATGATATCAACGCTGATGCCAATAGGTCTTTAGTTTTACTCCAGGAATGGTTTATTCGTATTCTAAATGAAGAACTTCGCAAGTTTAATGATTTCTATGTCGATAAAGAAGAAGAATTTATTATCCGTTTTCAGGTTGTCTGTCTTTCTCTTTCCTTTTTCCTTCTATGGCGAATTCTTTTCCATGCTTTTACAAATATTTCTAGTATGTTGCTTAATCCTTTGGCATGTCTTTGTTTTGGTGTTTGTTTATATATTGTATTATAAAAATGAACCAATTACTAACAGCATAAGCAGCCTGGAAAAGTCTCAGGTTTATTGAGGTTGTATATGTGCTTGTGTGTCTCTGCTCTAATAGAATCTTGGGAATAAGAACTAAAATCTTACATTTAGACTCTAAGGTTGGTGATGTAGAAGTAACCTTTCTCTGATTTATAATTGCAAGACGTTGCTTTTGCCGTAAGAGTGAAAACTGAATTTCAAATGGCGCATGATGATCACAAGAGGGTTAATCAGGTTGAGAATGCTTTTGAGGCTATTATGTAGTCGAATATATTATCATTCTGAAGCAAAACATTGTCATGTGCTTTATGATCAGATTGCTAGCAATCACCTTAGAAAGGCTGGAATGAGAATGTCAAAAGTGTATAGTATATAAGTTTAGAAAGAAACGCGTGTAAGAAGGTGCAAGTCCTGAAAATGACTCTAGACAGTTTGACTTGATGTTTTTATCATGTGTTTAGGGGTAAGTTTACACAGCCACCTTGTCTGGAAACTAACATGAGTCTTATAGATTGAAAAATGTGAAGAGATGAGGTATCTTGACATGATGATTAACAAAAGGTTTGATCGTATCAGTGCATTATTAGTTTGAGCTGCTGGCAGTTATGTGGCTTTATTGATCATGTTAGCTGAATTAAGGTTTCAGAAATCGAGCATTTTTTGCCATATGCCTTATAAGTCAGGGTTAAGGTGGCTTTATTTGCATGTCTTTAGCCAAATTATCTATCCATTGATCTATTGTCTTAATGTGAAGTGGCAATGCTTCTTCTAGTGAAAACATAACATGCATTTTCAAATGTTTTCATGTTTAGATGATTCTAATGGGGTTTCCGTTTTCCTACAAAGGAATTTTGGTTTGTCTAATAGTCAGGACCTTAGGCGGATTCACTTGTAATCTTCAAAACCATCATTTGACGGACCAACTTAATAATGAAGAAAGGATTTATCTGTAACTACTCTCTTACTTTAGTCTTAGGCAGTCGCCCCTTGCCTCTTCCTTCTTTATACCACCCATTTAAACACCATACACCTTCAGCATGTTCTGCAATGTTGTAATTCAAATTGGAAACATGTAGAATATTTATAGGCATAATTTCATGTGGTATTTTTTTTCCAGCTTCTAAAGATAATGGATCGAAATGCTCATATTGTAGGATGGCACTAATGTGGGATAAAAAATGGGGTAGGCTGCGTACTGAGTATTAGTCCTGTAAAACAACATACTTTTCTGCAATATTTGTATATCACATCTTTAAAAGTATATGCCTTGTAATACCATATTGCACCCTCTTTATTATTAACTTATATGCAATCACGCCAGGAGCTGAAGGAAAGAATTGGAAATCTAAAAGAACAGAGTAGCAAGAATGGAGTTTTTACATCAGAGAGTGAATTCAGTGAAGAAATGATGGATATTCGTAAAGATTTGGTCACCATTCATGGCGAGATGGTGCTTCTCAAAAACTATAGCTCCTTAAACTTTGCAGGTATTCCATCTGCTTGATTATTTTTACTTTCTGCGTCCAATTTATGTGGTAGAGGGCTTTGTAACTTTTCCTAGGGAGATGGTGCTTCTCAAAAGGACAAGCAAATTAGCTACGGAAGTAATCTTATATTCATCTAATATCAATCTGCAGTTTATGGTTTCGGATCTGTTCCTGAACCAAATTTATTTTCTACTTTGGTAGGGCTTATTAAGATTTTGAAGAAGTATGACAAACGAACTGGAGAACTGTTGTGTCTACCTTTCACACAGCTTGCACTTCGTCAGCCTTTCTTCACAACAGGAGCCTTAACTAGGCTAGTCCGAGAATGCGAGGCAAATCTTGAGCTCCTGTTTCCTCTGCAGGCAGAAGTCGTGGAATCTTCTAACACTACACCGAAACGGCCAAATCAACCAATTAAGAAGCAGGCTAGTACCCTACCTGAGGGATCATCTACTCTTGCAGATGACACGATGGATATATATCGTAGCACCCTTGCTGCCATGAAAGCCATACGAGGCCTTCAGAAAGCAAGCTCCACCTGCAATCCTCTATCGTTTTCGTCTCTCTTCAAGAACCAGGATGATGAGAGTAATGGTACTGTAACAGCGGAAAACTTGGCTTCAAATTCTTCAGTAATGCTGCATGATGAGGAATCTGACGAAAAAGACTTGCATTCTGATTGAACAGTCTACATATTACTGATTCTGCATTCCGCAATGCCTCTTCTCAATCTTCTTTCTGTTCTATCAAATAATATAATGAGGTTACCAAAACTTTAAAACTGAATAACATGTTCTCTGTAGATTGATCAATGTTCCTTCCTTTTGTTGGGGTAGCTATAAAGGTAGAATTTTTTTCCTGCGGTTCAGAAGTTCAGATGACAATAAAAAGGTGATCTTTTTGTACAGGTGTAAGATGCCTCCTCAGAATGTGAAATTGAGGCAGGTTGGCAAGTAATTAAGTTCGCTATCCATTAGTTATCAATTTCTATGAACTATTAAACCAAACAGGCATTAGATGGGGTATCGGTCGATTGCTTTCTGAAGGTAAACTACCTTTCATAAAAAAATGTTCTTTCAAGCACCCAATTTACATGCTTTTGCAGGTGTTCAATAAAATAATAATAATAGTAAAAGAATTTCAATGTAGAGAGTATAGCTGTATCTTTGAAAACCAATGTACATTATTTTTTTTTTATATATATATAAAAGAAAAAAATTCCTATCAAACCTAAACGACGATCCCTGTATTTGATCATATAACTTTCCTTTCTTTTCTTTTCTTGTATCTTACATTTTACTTCCACTCAGAACGTCGAATCAAAAATGGAAAAAAAGATAAAAAAAAAGTTGGGATGGTTTCTTTTCTTCTAGGTCAAACACCCTTTCCATCGTCATCTTCATAGGAAAAGGGTAAGGGTACCGACTTGAACGCCCTGTATTTGCCTACATTGTTCAAGTGCTCATTCTCCAGCCTGACCAGCGACATTCAAAAGTTTTGTCAGAATTATAAAATCTCGATCTCAGCTTACACAAATCCAAGTTTCAACAGTTAAAAGATTTGTTCTTTTCATTCCTTTTTCTATATACCTGAAGAAATTCCATATGCCACGCCGGATTATCTCCAAACAAGCAAAAACTGCAGTTAATGCTGTTCTATGCAAGGAAGGTGTTTCTGTAAAATCTAAAACTGTCTGCATCCAAGCAAGTCTTAACACAACATTCAGCCCCTGCCATTTTCATGTCAAAACTTCAGGAATTTTGCCGGATATAGCCATAAGATAGACCAATAATGGTGAAGGAAAGAAACAAAGAGAATGCAAAAAAGTTATTGTACCATTACTACAAAGTAAACACTTTTGCTTGGAATGACAAGCTTCTCTCTCAGCCATGGATTTCTCGCATTTCCTCGCAGAAGACCCCAGTCTATTACAATGTCCCAATACGTAGCAATAATGGTTGCAACTCCTGAAGTTACTGCTGCAAATATCTTCCAAAACATTATTCCCCTTCTGAACTCATACAACGTTCTCACGGCAACCGCCGCGATTATGGAGAAGTATTTGATCGAGTTATAAAAATGCATTATTTCTTTCTCTTCAAACAACCGGCGAAGACACTGTTACATTACATATAATTGCCAACTTAGTCAATGGAAGTGTAGAAATACAAGACTCAAGCAAGCTGCTGTTATGTTATAAGCATTGCCATATACATACCTGAAGGAAACGAGTCCAGTATGGAATCATCGCCACGATGATATAAAAGATTTCGTAAACTTTACTTTGTCTGCAAGTGTTCTCTCTTTTTCTGAAATCTCCCCAACCATAATAGCAGACATAGAATTCTACATTTCTGATAGCTTGCACCTGAAACATGAAGTTAACCCAGGTTTTACATTACTAAATAAATGATACCCATTGTGAGGAATCATTGATTTAATTTGATTGCACTTGGGAACAATCTATAACAAGTGCAGAAACATTCCTCACCTGACTAGTAAGCTGATCCGCCAAGAAAAAATCAGGGAGTGTAACCTATAAGATGACAAGAACGAGGGTTTTACTTCATTTCTTATTGAAATCAACTGTTTTTGCTCGTAATTCTTATTGAAACTTTTGGTTTCTAACCTTGTAAAGAGGAGCAAGGATGCAGTGAAAAGCACATTGTATCAGGAAGAAGCGACTTGATCGGTATATGATGTTAAAAGGACAGAATGTTATAAGAAGTACAAGCTGCATCGCAACCACAGTTGTTTTAGTCATAACAGGCAAGTGCTAAGAATTTTAATAAGATTGTAATAGTGATTAAGGCATTGAGTATAGAAGATTACGATGAGTAAGCCTAAAGGAACCAATTCTGTAATTGCTTGGAAACTTTTTGTTCTTTGATCCATCTCCATATCCAAATTTGAGAGGACACCACCCAATGTAAGTACTGCTAGACATGAACTTAGAAGTAAAACTTCTCTGTAACCCAATTCTGTTCCTTGCTTGAATCCGAAAATGAAGGAATAATTGATCCGGTAATGCTTCCAGAAGAAGATGTTAGCGGCATACATGAGCATGTGCAGGATTATGAATCCAAACAATCTGCAGCAACAGATGCATGAATCAATACTGAAACTTACCAAATTTGAAAATGAAGTTTGCTTATAAAATTAAGCGCTTACGAGTAAAGTGGGAATATGTTATCCATATATGCTGAACCTCCATCACTATTAAGAATATCTCTTGCATGTATGATAAGAACAAGCGCAATCAGAAGTGCTATCGTGCAACCTGACAAGAAACCTGCAGGAAAGGAGCATTAAGTTGGTGATGATTAAAGGGTTTCTGCGAACTCTTTGGAGAAGTTTAAGCATCAAATTTAAATGTCTAACATTTGAATGCAAGTTTCCTATGGATCTCACCAAGTGAAAATGTAATTCTGTGCCTTTCCCTTTTAGCTTTTGGTCTCAAAGTCGTCATCCCTTTGCTACGATTCCCATTTGCAAAGTGCTTAATGAAAGTAGCCTCCACTCTTTCAATTAGCTTATTAACATCTTCACAGCTTCCAATATAAGAGTTGTCTACCATGTTTAGGTAGGATCTCGCTGCGTTCCTTGATGTTATCTGCATTTAACAGTAACTAGTATGATTGCTTCCGATTTGCAGACTGCATTAGAAGTTCTTTTTACTGCAAACAAGCAGCTGATAACTATAATACCTTGTCATATTTTTTCATGATCTTCGAGAATGCCAATTGGTTTAAGAAACTGCAATAGTAATGCATAATATAATCAGTCAACCCTCAATAAAACACAGCAAATTCTGAATTCTGGTAAAAAGAGTAGCATAACTGAAACATTACCTGTAGCTTTTTAGAAGTCTAAGCTTCTGATAGAATGTGATGAAGGCTTGAGTCATAAGCCTCTCTGCTTTCCTCAGTTCTACCCTGCTGTATGACAAGTCCGATTTCGAACTTGAAACTATATTTTTCATGGTAGAAACTGGAGTTTCAGGTTCTATATTGATCTTTACATGACCAAGAACTTCTAAGGAAGCAGGCCGGAAGCCCCCTGCGCTATTCTTGCCTCTGGTTGTCGATTGCCTCCAGCCACCAGAGTCAGAACTTTCATCATCACTGCGTCTCCTATCATCATCTGAACTCGCTTCACTGCTCATTTCAACTTCTTGAATCACTTCCATTTTTGTCCATCCTTGTAATGGGAAATCGAAGCAAGCAAATATTTGAGTATAGCGCCACGAGAAATCAACAAAAGATGCCCAAAATATAGACTTGTTAGTTTTCATTTTCACTAACCTGAGTTTCTATCGTTGATGGGAGGCACGACCGGCGGTGAAACGGAAGAAAATCCATTGATATTAGCTCCTCCGATCACCGGGTTATCTACTTTAATTCGTAGAGCAATTAAAGCGTCCATTTGTTTGCTCAAATCATCTGCTTCAGTCACAACTTGTTCCACCTTTTTCTTGTAAAAATCAACAACTTTATTGAACTCCTCGTCAAGTTTTCTAAAGAACATAATTTCATACTCCCCTCCTTCATCTGCTGCATTCAGAAACATAGTTTGGCAATGACCTTCTCCTCCTTCTTGACCTGGAACTGAAGTAACTAGTATGACCTCATCTTCACTACTCCCACCAGCACCCTTTCTTGGGGAACCTTTATATCGGTTTGTTAAACCGCTAAAAGCTCTGTAAAGAGAAACCCTTCTCTTCAAAGAATTAACACTTGAAGTAGAGGTTTCTGCCATGGGAGATGGAAGCGTGTTTCTCTGTTTGAAACGCAGTACATCTTTCAAGATGGTTTTGAGATAGTTATAATCCATGTATGCTTCTTGCCATTCTTGCACCATTTGTGCAGCAAATTCTTTACCAAACTTCATATCTTCCTTGAAGAAACAAATACTTTATCTAGTTACTGCAATTCTTTATCACATGAACATAAAGATCTTCAACCGGAATCCAATTCTTGGGTCTTCGTTTATCTGATGATTTTGTAAAATTGTACGAGAGAAAAAGGAAAATGTAGAGGAGTATATATACATCCGTAAGGAAATTTTTGCATAACCAATTCTATTGAAGAAGCTTCCTTCGTTGTTGCTCCTCTGTTAAATAATTTTCTCGCTAAATCATATTAACGTAGGATGTGTTTAACTACTGCGACTACTCTCTAAGACTGTCCTTCTTTTTGGTTTAGAAAGTGATTATTGGTCAAGAAAATCAATAAAAGTTTAGCCTATGATTACGGTCCTCCCCATGGTGGAAAAACAGATTAAGTTTTATGGAAATATAATAAATAAATAAATAATTTCTCTCAACAATATAAATCTGCCATTAAAAAAAAAAGACCTCATTTTCTTAAAAAATTATGTATTTGGATTATAGTGAAATAAAATATTCCAGCAAGTAGGGGTTTGGTTGTGTTGATATAAGCGTAAGCGTGTGTTATGTTATTACTTCACAGCTCTGACCTTTTCCTTTTATGCTTCACGCGGCTGCTAAAATCCACCTCCTCTGCTACATTAACTTTTTATTATTTTTCAGAAAACAATATTAATCTGGAGATTAAAATTATATTTTATTGTTATGTTTTTAAGTAAATGAATAAACTATGGACCTCCAATGTAGAAAAATACATTGATTTGCTGTTATCTATAATTGGTCATCCATAGTTGTATTGTTAATTAGTTGTAATTTTTTATATGAAATATGAAACTAATTTTGTAAATATTTTTTATTTTTAATATAAGTATAGTATTTTTATTAATAATTTTTAAATACTATTTAATAATAAATGTACGCATATATCACAAGTATCTTTTATTATTATATTAGGAAGTAATTATTTGTATTTTTAAAAACGATATAATAATAATAATTATTATGAAACTAAATTATTTGTTGGATCAAAATATGTGATGACAGTTGGATTTCTTTTTGATTGATTGATTCCTTCTGAAACATTAAAATGAGTAATAACACACTATTACCTAATCAGGCTTATATATATATACAAGGAAAGATAGAGGAACCCAGTTGGTGAATGATGTTAGTTTTGGTAGACGATGTCACGTCTGTTGACAGGTCTCACTGGGTCCTTACAAAATGAGAAATGGGACCAGCACCACAATTTGGTAGCCTACCATTAGCTGTATAATTATTACAGTCCCTTCATTATTATTCCCCTGTCATCTTGGCCATCTTTATGCATCCAATCTGGGCTTTGGGGAGAAAAATACCTCAAAGATGTAACTTTCAATTTTAATTTTTAATTTTAGGTGAATTTATAAATATTTATCCGATCCATTTTACTCTATATTTGAAATTGAAAACTCTATTATCTATTTCCCATCAGAATACTATTTCTACTTTTATACAAAAAGATTTTTATTTTTATTTTTCTTTTATATATTAAAATGGAAAAAATTTTTAAAAAATTCTTACAATTAATTTATAACTATTAACTTCTAAATTATTCTAATTCTAATTAGCATTAAGGCTTTAATACCATAAATGTGAGCTTGCTTTTATAAAAATAAAAAATCAAAGAGCTATTTAGGGATCGTTAATATCTCTAACAAATTTAAAAATATGAAAATTAATATTCAGATTGTTTTCTAGATTTTCTAGTTCCTTTCAACTTCTTGTATTTGTTTGAGTAACGAGAACTAGCAACAAATCCTAAAAGTGCTCGATTTTTAAGAAAATACTCTTCAAATTTATTTTACCTTAAAATCAATTCTTTTAAATGCTTAGAAAAGTGATCTATATTTTGATTCAATGTTTCTACAAATGCACTCAAAGAATTAACACGATCAATAATAGAATTTAATAATCCTATTACTGGATCGTTACCTGAATCATGATCTAAATAAAAGCAACAACAATTATCAAACATTAAAATACTATGTACACAATAACTATAACAATTCCACATGTCACAATATCACACTTAACTTCTTGATTTAAACCTTTAAAATTTTAACATGAACACATTACTTAATATGACATAAACATAGACATATACCATGCAATAGACTGGGTCCACTAAGCTTCCGTAATAAAAGCTTCACACTGTTTCCTGTCCATCATCAACAATAACCTTAAAAAGATTGAAGGTTCTTCTATATCTCGATTACCCTCTCTTAACTTGTTTTGGAGTCTTATTGTGAGCACTCTTTCCAAGTCTAGACCGTTTAGTAACAATATATCAAGGTATATGGGAGTTGAGAATATGATCCAGAAACCTAATGATACAGTTGATGAAGGCTAGAGTTCTTTCTTTTTCTCCACAATCACAATATTCATTATGATTCACAATATGTTTATCACACACAACTCTTCTTACTTCTATGAGTTATTGTCTTAAGCTTCTAACCATACGAATATTAGTAAGATCTAACAAACATCATTTATCTATAAACTTTTCAAAAGTAGAAGGCATATAAATGTAATTGAAAGATTAAAAATTTTATTAAGAACACTCTTACACTTTAGAGAATTTAAAAAGACTTTTCTGAATATAAATTTCTCTTCCCCGAACTCAATGAGCTAAAGGGTATTTATAATACAAAGCTAGTGTGTCTTGTAATATTTTATAGCTTAAAAAATCTAATAATTATGAAATGGCCGATAGTGAGTAATGGCACATTTTAGGAATCTTTTATAAACTCATAACTAATAATGGTCTTTGGATTCTTTACTTTATCCAGGACTCTAAATAATGCACATAAACGGACTAAATGAAAAAATAAACACGGTTGGTGTCTGTGAACCGTTGTCCAGCTTAATACAACACTCACATATTAAAGCAATAAAGTAAAGCTACTATCATTATAATCAGACAAAAAGGAGGGCCATCTCTTTCAGTAGAGATAAGATTTCCTCTTATCTTCATCTGATTTATAACACGTGGTCACCAGTATCAGTATGCTTCCATTCCAGCATCTTGGATATCCATCTCATGAGGTTCTTCATCCTCTTCTAGATCTTCTTCTTCCTCTAACTTTTATCTCTACAACTCAAGTTGCAATTTCTTTTCTTCAGCAATCTTTTTCCAAAGCTTAAAAGTTTTAGCTTGAAAATTCAGGCTTGGATCTTTTTCTTCGAGCCTGAAAACTATATTAATTACTTGATGATACCCTTCTTCAAATCTTAGATCTCCAGATTCTGCTCGAGGCAAACTATCAAACTTCATAGATACGAACATCCTCCCATCTCCTTGGATTATAAAGTTATGATTGTAAGCTATTTGGTCTAACACTTCTTTGAACGTTTCGATGTGAATAACTTTATTATTGGATTTCTTATACTCATACATCCTCCATTCAACCATCATATTATCTTTGTCAAGATTTTAGGGTTTTACCAAGTTATAACATGAAACTTAATGTAATTCCCATAACTCGTAAGGATATATGAGAATTCCATCCTTTTTCATATTCCAAGATTGTGTTGGTTATCTAAAATGTGATTAACCCATATGTGGAATTCAACTTTTTTATCATTATCTTCATAATGCTTAGTAAATCCTTTATTAACTATTCTATATCAATTTCTAAAACATTGACTAATCCAGCTTTTACCAATTTTAAACTTTCTACTGCCTTCTTTACTTTCACGTGAAGACTAAGCCATACTATTAAAGCATTATCTCTTTCGAGATCTAGTTTACAGCTCTTTCCTTTTACCTCTTTTAAATAAAGTTCTCTTAATTTCTTAGCACAATCTCTACTAAGATGAATTTCACTCCCTTCTAATAAAAAACTAGTATAGTAATACTCAGGAATTTCTTCCTTAAGTATTTTAATACTTTCAAGATTTGCATCTCCAGATTCTATTCTAGAATCTACCACATCAATTGGTTCATCCCATTCTCTTCCAAATTCATCCTTCCATCTTAATGGTTTTATTGCTTCCAAGGGAATATCCATATATGATAATTTTGAGTACTTCACTCAATAATCATACTTCCCTGATAGCTCACCGAGTAAACTAATCACTTTATCTTCTTCTTCAAGAGGGGTTTTCCTCTTCTCCAAGAAGATCATCGTTAGAGAAATTTTCTCCTAATAGTTCTCCATCAATCAAATAATCAGATGCTAGCTTAGTAGGGTCTCCACTTTTTGGTTCATGACCAATATCACTAGAGCTGGATTTGCTCTCTTTATTTGTTGAATCAACCTTTTGGGCTAAGGATTTATCGTTACTGGTTTGGAACGTGAGTTTCCTCAATATTTTTAAGGATTTGATCTGCCCATTCTTTCGAACTCACTCTACAAAATTACCTCAACATTCCATTAATAAATGCCTCGTTCTCTTGCAGTGCCAACAAAGATTATTTATCTTTGCATTCTTTCCTATCCTCCTTGGACTAGAGCTTTTGCTCTCATTCTTCTTTCTCTTGATAGGAAACTACTTCCTAGTATATCCCTGTCATTTGCAACCCCAACATAGCTTGATTTTGGTAGTAGGATCTATCTGTAAAATTAATAAGGTCATAAGAAAGAAAATCATCTATTATATTTTTATCAGATGAAATATATTCAATATCAAATCTGTAATAACTAAATCACTCTTATAATCTTAAGAGTCTAGTTTGTGTAGCCTATTTGAAGTTTATATTCATAAATCTTTTCACGTAAGTTGAATATGTTCTAAGAATAAATTTTTTAGGAGTTAAAAAGATATAAAAAGCTTTGATATCATTTTTTATAGTAAGAGTTTCTTTTCATGAATCAGATAATTCATCTTTGTACCTTTAAAAGTTCTAGACCAATACTTACAAATAGATTTAGGTTTATAACCCTTAATTTTAAGGACTGCTCCCTAATTATTATCTAAAGCATCTGTCTCCAAGACTAACTTATCTACATCAGAGGGTAAATTCAAATAAGGCAAATTTTTCATTCTTTCTTTTACTTGTCATACCACTTAAGTGTCTTTGCTATCCTAATACTAATGTGTTTTATCTGAAGTTTTCTTTACAATTATACCAAGTATTTAGATAAATTTTTAACAAATTGATGAGCATAGTTAGCAAATCCATAAAACCTTTACACTTGCTTCATATCCTCCAATTCATTAGGAAACCTAGCTATCTTTTTTGAAATATGGTCTTACAACCATACTTTTCCTTTAGCTATTTCTATTTCTAAGAACTTTACTCGTTTCTTAAACCATTCTATCTTTCTTTCAGATAAAATCATACCTTCCCTACGAAAGATATAAGTCACTTGTTTTAAATGACTCATATATTCAGTTTCACTATTGCTAAAAACTAACACATAATCTATATAGACCATACAATACTTCTTTAATGCTTTAAAGGCATTATCCATTTTACTTTGAAAAATGCCAGAGGCATTCTTTAATCCGAATGGTATAACCAATCACTCATACATTCCTTAAGGAGTGTTGTATGTTATCAATGGTATTGAGTCTTCTTCAATCTTAACCTGCCAATAACCACTTTTCAAATCAAACTTAGAAAAAATGGAAGGTTATTTAAGACTTAACCTATTTATGATGTCTCCTACAATATGAATCTTATAACCATCATCCTTGGTAGCATTGTTTACCTGATAATAGTCTATAACCATTCTTGCTTTTCCATGCACCTGTTCTACATGGTTTATTACCATAAAGGTTGAACTAAAGTAAGGGCTTGTATTATGCCTAATCAATCCCTTTTCAAGCAGTTCAGGAATCTGTTTATCAAATTCTTCTATCATTTCTCCAGAATAGGTTATATTTTTAGCTCTGATGATAGTGTTCTAATCTTTTAGTTCTAGTTTGGCTTTAATGCCATTTAGAACCCATAACTTTAATAGATCATTACTAAAGTTATCAGCAAGCTTAACTAGGAACTTATCATATTTTGCTCTTGTTAATTGTATGTTTCATACAATAGGTTTTTCTATTATACCTTGTGTTCTAAAACACAATTATTCATACCAATTGGCATCAGTTAAATCACCTTCTAATCCAAATAAATGATCTAGCTAAAACTCATCACGTTATGCTCATACTCTGAAAGTTTGTTCACAAGGAATAAATCCATATATTTCAAATACCTTAATAGGGAATAAACCAAACTTAGGTCTAAGTTTAGGATTTACTAGGATTATGATCTTGACACCTATAAGAGAGATCAAATTTTCATTTTTCACAAAAGGGTAATTTTCTTATTTTCCTTTTAAGAAAGTATTTCCTAAGATCATATTAACATCTAATTCATGGAAAGCTAAAATTGTATTTATGATGAATTGGACACTACTTATTATGATTGGTACCTTTATTGCATAATGAGTAACTACATTTACCTCTCCACTACCATTTTAGTACTATAGGTTCTATCAATTGATGCCACTATTCATCAGATAATGCTTTAGGCCTAACACTACTGATTGTTACTCCTGTGTCAATCAACGCATCCAAAGAGTAATCATAATAACCTAAAAATTTGAAATTTACCTCAATGCATGTACTGAGATTTAATTCTTCAAGGCTAAAGACTTTTTAGGATGTCATTGAATTTGGAGATACCAATTTTTAAACCTCATTGAATGGAATGGAACGTTGTTGAGAAATCTTTTGTATTTCTCTAATAACTTCAAGAATGATAGGTACTTGTCTTATTGCTCTAATATTTTCTTAAATGTCATCATCTTCTACAAATATAGGAATATTGATTTCCTTGTATCCTATAATTTTTTTATTATCAGATGATTGACCATCTTCTTCCTATGTTCTAGAAGTTCCTTCTTGATGTTATCTATTTCTTATAATCAGTGACTCTTCATGAATTTTTGCTAATGATGTATCAAACAACATTCTTATAGGTATATCAATTGACCTTCTAAGGACTTGATCATTGGAGAAGTTCCTAAAGTCATATCTTAAAGATAAACTTCTTAAGAATGACCTTCTAGGTTGAGGATCAGAGATTCTTAAACCTCTTATAGGTTCTTCTAAACTAAGGATAATATTTTTACCTTTCTATGAAATCTAAGAAGTTCCTATAAATCTAGAAGATTCAGCTGGTTTGATTAGAACCTAACTTTTTAGCCAACTAAGTTCTATGGGATTGATTTCCTTTTTGTGGAATTTCTTATAGTTGTTTAAACCTTCTTCAAACAATTCTGTTACCTTAGAAATATTTTTCACTCCAAGATTCATTGAATTGATTAATTTGAAGATAATCCTAGTGTGATATGCTAAATATTTAGCCTAGGAACTCATCCTGTTCATCTTGTTTGACTTTATCCTTAAAGTCAAAGAGTTTTCTAATGTTCTATCACTCAAAGCCATGGGATAGTTTGGATGGCTTTAGAACCAGACTGAACCATTAGCAAGATTGGTCTACACTCATGATATTAGCTGATCTTTGAATTTTATCCAACTCTTATCTAAGATAGTTGTTATCACTGTACTATCTATTGGAAGATTAAACAAAGGAACTAACTCTACTTAGACTAGCCCTACATGAATGTACTTGTATTCTCCTTTTACCTTATTGGTCATTTCCTTAATCTTGTTGAGATTAATAAGGGGGATATCCAACGTTTCTCAATTCATGCTAGAAACCTAAGTCATCGACTCACTTTGTGAGATATCTACAATGGATTTGAAGTTAAATCTAGACCTATTATGAATAGCATTGATGTCTACCTTAGGTAATTTTCATTCCAAACAACTTTTAGATGGATCCTCATACTAAAAAGATTCTTCATGTATCAGAGCATTATCCAATGGGATTAGCTCTTTATCTATGGTAGCTTCTTCTAAGATCATCATGAATATCTTTATCGTTTATAAATTAGATTCATCATTATTAGTTTCATATTCAGAAAACTACTTCATAGATTGAATTTATTTCAGAGTCTACATCAGATAATTCTTCCTTATCTATTGGTTTATATGTTAGACTCTCATCCTCAAAGAAAATTATTGGAAGGTTTTCTTTCCTTTTGTTCTTATGTGGGCAAGTATCAGCCTTATAAGTTTTTGCACCATATATCTAGCAACAAGAATAATTGCTTAGAGGTTTTTCTTTTGAACACTTAGGTTCTCTTCCATGTTTGTTCTTAAAGGCTTCTATCCTTTCTTTATCTCTAACGTTGGTCCTACTCTTGATAAACCTAGAAGGTTTACTCAAGCTTCTTTTAACTTCTCTATTATTACTCGACATTCTTCTCTTCTTGTAACCTTTGAATTTTTTCTTAAAAGAATACCTTATTATAGGACTTTATTTTGATCTTGAAGAACATTCATATCTACCCAGAACATACTCAACCTAAGAATAATAACTCTTGTTCAAATAAGGAAGATGTTTCACATCTTGCCTTACTTAAAGTTCAATGCATTCCTTTCTCATGGCATATCTAACTGCTTAGATTTGTCCACCTAGACCATTTACAATCTTGTCTTCATTTATGAGTAACTGAAAAGCCATTTTTGCTACCTTAGGCCATGGTTCAGGTAACTTAGCAAAAAATAATTTTGACATGTAATTTTAAGAAGTCAAGATTGTAATAATACGTTTGAAATTCATAAGCAAAATTAACAAAGAAACATATGTCACATATTTGCAGTTTCACTAAAGTCATTAATGATTTTTTTTTTCTAATGACTCTATTGATAGGGAGAAACCATCAAATTCTCTTTTCAAAGCATCTACAACTATATTTAACACATCATCTATTATAACTTCCTTTTCAATCTCATCTTTGATAGAAATGTGGGCTATCACTGATTCCCAATATTTATATACATTGCCTACCATTGAGGCTCTATACAAGTCGTAAGCACTTATTGGGATGTACGAACCATACTTAATTATGAATCTAATCATTGTGATCCATTCATCAATTCTTTCTGAAGCATATTTTTCATAATCAAGGTTAAGAAAAGTAGTAGTGCTAATTACAGGCCTAAGAGGGTTATCCTAAAGCATGAATTCTTCCTTGGCCCTATGGGGATAGTTAGGCTTGTACATAGACTTTTTTTACAGATAGAAGTTCATTGAATGCTTTATCATCTATGTGTAATAGAGTTTCATCTACTAGTCTTAAGGACTTTCTAAGGTCTTAAGCCAAATTATTATTGTCCATATTGGTTGCATTAGCTACGAGGTCTGCAATAAAAGGAACCATTTTTCCTTTTCTTAATTTCAAAACGTCTCTTTTTGTTAATGGTCTTTCTGGACCTTTCCATAACTTCTCAAGCTCAATCGCATCTAGTCTTTCATTAACCAATTTTTCTATTTCACTTGCTAATAAATTTCTTACTTTTGGTGAATCTCCTAATGTTCATAGTGAACGAAATCTTTCTAAAAGCTTATTTAATTCACTTTGAACATTTCCAAAAGACATTAATCGGATTGGATTATTAGAGTTTGTAATCTCGGTATGACTATCCATTAAAACTTGTTTTCATAAATTTAAATTCAAATATTATTGAAATTAATATTCCTAGTAATTATTGAATTCCTAATTTTTTGTCTTGTCAAAAAATTTTAACTAAAAAGTGAAAAATATTAAATTTGGATCTCATTATCTAAAATCTCTACTTAAAGGTAAAATGGTAAATAGAAGATAGTTTATTTTTGAAGAAAAAATACATGAAAGACAAAAGGACATTATTTTAAGAAATATTTCATATCTTACATTATTTTGAAAAATAATTTTTTAAAACATATTTTTTATATCTTTTATCCCCATTTGGGACCATGAATTACAATTTCAAAATCAAATATATTTATTTCATATAATTTAAAAATAACTATTTTAAGCTAATCAATATATTTATTATTTATTTATATTTGAAAAATCAATCAAACTTTGTAATGTGTTATATAATTAATTGAATTTATTAATGAATCAACATAATGATAATGGTTGTATTTCATAAAGCATGAAGTTGTCAATTTGCTCGCCAACTTGGGGACACGGTGCAGTTTCATGATCCTATCCTTATTCAACATACATTGGACCCTTTCAAAATAAAATACAAAAATATTTTTTTATTAAATTAAAATAGAAACCATGCTTCTTTCAACATAGCTAATTCTCTTATTGTATTTACAACTTCCACAAGAAACGGTTATGTTGATGATAATGTGTTTTATATATATATATATATACATTAACTCCACTAATTAAAGTCCACAACCAAACCACTTGGTTGAACATGATCCCACCATATATATACATTGAAAGAAGTTGACATGGATGTAATTAAATAGTATGAACATATTTGTTGAATTGAATTTTCCTTTAATTTTATTTGAATATTGCACACGCATGCATACGTTTATCCTTTGGATTGGTTAAACTTATGATGATAAATGGTTCGATATATAAAATCTATTGTATATAATTATAAATTAATTAATCGTATTAAATTTATAATATTTAATGAAACTTAAGTTTACACCGTAAATAAGGTTAATCTAGTATTTTTCTGAAGGTAATAGCTACCCTTTAACAGCTCTATTCATGTGCTTTAATTTAGACAGACCACTTCCGGCCTTCATTCTTCAATTTAGTTTGTTGTTCTCTTGGCAGCGTTGAATAAACATGTGCCATGCATAGTTGACTCTCTCTCTCTCTCTACGCACACCATTTTTGTTTAAAATTGATTGATGGATATTAAAATTGATTAAATTTAAGTATTGTTTAAATTAATTTTTATTTAAATATTTTTTATGTGTTTGAATTAAATATTTTCTATTATTATATATGATATTTAATGACAACATGTTTTGGATTTTCACATGATTAATTACTACTATATTAAGTAATTTTATTATTTAACTATTATTATGATAATAAATCACGTTGACTTGTTCTTTTAAGTAATTATCTTTTGATTAATTATCATTGATGTGATTATAGATCTTAATAGATAAATATCTTATTTGATTTATTTTAATTTAGTAATTATCTTAATGATTGATTATTTCAAAATATTTTAAAAGATAAGATAATTATCTATTACCATATTGTTTGATTTTGTTTCCTAAAGGATTTTCGTAAATTTAATCTTTGATTTTTAAAAAATAAATTAGAAGTAGATTGAAAAAATTGTGAAGATTAATAGATAATAACTATATTTTTGGAGAACATGTTGATAGAAAAAGTTTTTTTAAGAGGATTATTTTTGTAAGTTTTAATTAAGGTAACTTAGGATTTTTGTTAAGGAAATTTTGAGAATACTTACCTTACAAAACTCAAAATCAAATATAACATTTCCTTCTTTGGTAAAATGATTTTTAGATATTCTTTCATATTCTAAAAATATTAAATTTCCTTATTTGGTAAAATGGTTTTCAGATATTCTTTCATATTCTAAAAATATTAAATTTCCTTCTTTGGTAAAATGATTTTCAGATATTCTTTCATATTCTAAAAATATTAAATTTTCAAAAATCATATTGATAATAGATATATCTGTCACATGAAATTCTCATTGATAAAATAATTTTTGTTAAATCAATGAGCTAATTTCACATAACAGAAAACTATTTTTAGAATGATTTTGATTAACTTCCATATTTATACTTTTATGTATTTTTAGAAAATAATTGTCATATTTTCAAGTATAAATACATGAGTTTTAAAGTTGAAAAATACAAGAAAGACAGGAGAGTGAAAAGGAATTAATTTATAACATTTTTAAAAGTGTTTTCAAAAGAACTTCATTTGAATACTTATTCTCAATCTTTTTCATAGGATTGTTGTGTGAAAATTTAATTCTTAAATCTTTTTAATTATTATAAAAAGTTATCAAATTAGCATTTGTGAGAAAACTTGAAGATGTTGCAAGTTTAGCTTACTAAAAACTCAACAGAGGTTTCGAGTTTAACCTACCAAAAACTTATTAAAAATTATCAAGTTGACCTACTGAAAACTTGAAAAGTTTATTAGTTAGCCTTGAAAACTATCAGTATAAAGATTTCAAGTTAGCCTTTGAAAACTTACTTATTTGTTTTAATGTAGTCTTAAACATTGATTTTAAGGGAGCGAATATAGATATTAGGCCGAACCATTATATATTGTGTGTCAACTATTGCTCTTTCTTCTTATCATTCATTATACTAATTTTAATTGTTTTATTTCTAAAAATTTTTTTATAAAGGTTTTTCACTCAAATCAAATCAATCTACTGTTTTTCAAATAGAAATTTTTAAAAATTAATTAAGTTATTTTTGTAATTTTAATTTATTTCTGAATTGATTTATGATTGATAAAATAATTTTTTAAAATTTATTTTAATTTACTAATTTCAAAAATAATATATTAATTTTAAAAATAATTTTCTAAAATAATTTTAAATTTTAAGTTTTATTAATTCATTCTCTCTTAACCACTACTTTTACTACTTTTAAAACTAACAAGGTAAGAACCACTTGATCTACGCTGAAATCATCTAGTCCAAGATGATTAATTATGAATAATGCAATATGGTACAATGCGTACAATTGGGGTGTACCCGTACCGAGTTCAACGAAAGGTAAATTAATTTTTGCATTGTTTATGTAAGTAAACATAGAGTTGGTCATCGTGGAGGAAAAAAGCAGAGAATTGGTCAAGTATTCTGGGAATGATTTGTTAAGTCTTCGGGTGTCATTTGGGCCTTATAAGTTCTGTCTTTGAGCCCACACGCTTAGCTTAATCTAGTATGTTGGGATATGTTTCTTTCTTCTGTTTTTCCTGCTGTCAGATTGCATGGGAGAATATACATCCTGTATCAACACCTCTGTGATATGAGAAAATATTCTCTTCATGATTTTAAAACTAACTAGAGTTTAATAACGTGCATTGTATATTATGATAAATTTTTGATTCATCATTTATAATAATTTTATATTTTATGTTTTCAAATTTTTTTGACCTATCATTTATAAGTATTATGTACTTATTTAAAATGTTGTTTATATAATGTTTTCATCCATTTTTTTTATAAAAAATAAGAACAAATATTAATATTAATTAACATAATATTAAATTAAATTAAATTTTATATAATTATCTTGTTAAATTTGAAAATGTATGCCTTAATATGAATTAATATAATATTAAATCATTATATCATTATTAAAATTAACAAATTGAAAATGTAAACTAATATATAATTTAAAGATAAATACTACTCATTTTATTTGTATTTATTAGGTAATAAATTTTATTCAAAGTTAAAAACTACTAATCTTATTCAAATAGAAATACTATTCATTTTGTTTATATTTGTTAGCAACTAAATTTTGAATTAAAAAAATTACTAATTTTATATTTAATAATTATTAAATTTTATTCAAAGATAAATATTACTAATTTATCATTAATTACATATTAATTACTAAATATTTCATTATTAAGATAATTATGTAAAATATAATATAATTTAATATTATGCTAATTAATATTAAGACATCAATTTTTCAAATTTAATAAGAAAATTGCATAAAATATAATATAATTTAATATTATGTTTATTAATATTAAGCCATCTATTTTTCAAATTTAATAAGATAATTATATAAAATACAATATAATATAATTTAATAATATACTAATTACAATTATTATAAAAATAATATACTAATTACAATTAATAAATTTATTTTATTCAGTAATTTATATTAAA
>CANYBF011633094.1:0-68793 GCA_948192965.1 Dalechampia spathulata | reverse complement strand
GTGTGCGTATATATATACAAGGAAGGAAAGGAGAAAAGGATTACAAAAAGACATGTTTTGCTTGCGGAGGATGCCAAATAAATAAATATAAAAAGCGGTGGTCGGAGTGGACAAAATGGGTTTTTGGGTGATGGTTTGGTAGTAGTTGCTCCATGTGTATCCATTTTTCCTAAGACGACTCTTTTGAACCGTGCGAGCAAGCAAACATATATCCCATTTTTATATACCCAATTTGCCCTTTCTTTTTTGTAACTTCATGGTCAAACAATTAATTTCGAATTTTCTTGTGTGTGTTAATTTTGCATGGATTTGGTATTTTCTCATGTAATCGGTGGCTGGCTGCTGGCCAGTTGATTTCATCCACGTTTTCTTATTTTACTTGCATTCACGTATGGTCCACCTCTTTGACTGGTGTGTTTCCATGCTCGATTTACTTGTAAGATCGATTAAGAATACTTTATTTTTTGAAAAAGTGGTAAGAAAAAGCAACGTTGAAAGCAATCAAGACTCTTTGAACAAACACTTCAAAATTGAACATAGGATAAGAACAACAATATATGCAAGAATTCTTTGTTAAGATAAGACACAAAAAGAATTCATGAATCTTGTGCTGCAATTGTTAAAATTCATTGCATTTATTGATTCAGAGAATTTTAATACGCATTTTAAGATTCCAATTTGCTTGGGTAGGAATACGATTTTAAATTAATATAATTAATTGTCTCTATTTATTAATTTCACATTTCACATGCATATGCATGCATCCACGTCTAAACTTTTTATTTTCTATAATCATTATTCTCCCATAAAAATTACTTGGTTCATTTTCTTTTAAATGCATTATAAATTATTATTTCATAATAAATTTACTCACTTATATATATAAATGTGTGTGTATGTATGTATGTCGTGTTTTATCCAAAACGAAAACTGATGACTGTTGACTTAATGAGAACCCTCGGTTGTAAAACCGTGACCATCTTCGCCAGTAATCTTACCGCAACCATCTACAACAGTGCAATGGTCGGGCATGTATCCATATTACGTTGGATACTGAACTGCAATTTACCCCACCTCTCGAACGTTACTAGACAACTATAATTCACGAAATCCTTAAAGTATACGTATGTCTATATACAATCTTGTTAAAATTCGAATGTTTAATGATGTAATAAACTGACTTGGTATTAAAATTATGAGATAGGTATGGAGGACCCTTGAACGGAATTTGGGACGACTGGCTTTGGTAGCATGGAAAGGCATGATTTCTAGAAAGTTCAACTTTCCGAAAGGGCCCCTGATGGAAGTGGAAAAGGGAATTGAGGACAGTGACCGTTAATGAAAAGATTATTACATTACGTTGGATTGTTGGATAAAACATATGAACTACGTTCAAGGCGGTTGTTGACGTGTTAGTTTTGCGTTATTGGTAAGTTAATACGGTTAGACGGTTACGGCCGATTGACGGTTTCGCGGGCTATCTTGAGCGTGAAGTTTTCGGCTCCAATTACCACGTGGCGCTTGCTAATTTGCTTCTTCTCTCCACTGAACGTGTATCCTATGAGCAACGTAGCTTTACTAGATCCATCCACACACGAACTTGAAATTAATAAGTAATTACCATGTTTGGATAATTTCATGGAATTATCACATTAAAAAACTATTCAACATAAACAGTTAAGTTGGTAGTACAAAAATCTGAATGATATAAATATTTAAATGAATTTTTACATGTAATTTAATATACCCAATTGAACATACAAGTAGTTTATAGCTTGGAATCCAATAACAGTGTCATAAACAGTAACTGAGAGCCGGGTGCATGATGATATAGCAAAATTGATTATGGCTTTACAAGAAAGCAATCATGGATGATGGAATAGGTCGTTAGGGAATGGCTTAAGCAAGTGTCAAAGAATTCAAAGTCATGTAGCTCCTTTAGCCCATACGAAAATGCAAGTGGAATTTGAATAAAGATAGGCAAATCTTGATTCTCCAGCTTTTTCTTAACATTTCAATCGGGTATTAATTAAACATGAAGCTTTCAAAGTCCATTTCTTTACCATCAATTTTCCCTAAAGTTACCCCTCTTTTCCGCGAGACCCTGCAGCAGTTGATTTGCTTCTCTGATTAAGCTAGCCCGTAATCTAATTTTGGCTGAATACTTTCATTTTTAAATTAATTTATAAATAATTAACCATTAATAACTATAATTAACCAACTGCTAGAAGCATTAGTTGTGTGGCAGGAGCTTTATTTAATTCTTAAGCAAAGGTGAAATTTGATATTTAGGGCGTTGGCTTTGATTCCTGAAAAGTGAAATATATGATGGATTTTTGGGATAGGCCTCTGACGTAATATCAGCCCAATACTGGTCAGGCCTAGCAACGCCGACTCGTCTTTATCTAATCGAATAAGGCTAAGGAAATTGAATTTCAGGCGACCAATTATTCCGTATGGATAACCTAATAACAACTGGCGACACATGGTTTTAGCCTTGATGTCATACATACCGGAAAATTTGGCGGCGGCGGTCACTTTCATTGAAGTGTTTGCGAAATCTAGCTCCTTCAAATCAACATCACAGCCAATAGTGAGATAATAAGCAGAGTTCATGTGGGTCAAGAATAATAAGCCAAAAGTAAGTCTTTGGATTGATTAAATTAATTAATATGTCTAGCAAGAGATGTTCATCTATGGAATCTGGGGAATTTCGGAGCTCGCGTTTGTAGAAAAGTGGTAATATTTGTCTTAGGAAATGGAACAGAAACTTCCTTTGTTACGAGTCGGTCGATTAAGACTCCTCTTAATTGATAATGTAATTTAATATTAATCCCAAGTATAAGATTGTCAAAAAAAGTAAATCGTAATTTCTTTATAATAGTTGAAGGTTTCACTGAAAATCTTACCAACCCCTTTTGTCGCATTATACTTTATATATAGTCATATATGGTTATTAAATGGAATGCTAGTTGGAGGAGGATTTCCATTTCTGAAGATGGAATTAGGTTCATTACAATTATATAATTAATGAGTGGTGTTAGGTAAAGTATGAAACCTATAATTTTGATTAATCGAACCCAAAACAACATTTGAATTATATATTAAGAGCAAAATAAGGGATTGGCTTCACTAATTAAAATTGGCGTGTCCTTATCAATGGCCTAACAAAAGCAAGAATCACAATGATTTCAAATGTCTAAATATAGACTGCTGTGTTTAAAAAATACCATTCATTACAGTAATTAGCTGCTTAGTCACTCACAGCTAGACGCTAAAGGAGTCCTAAAAGATGGATACACTATTAAAGAAAATACGGGGAAGAGACGGATGAAGAGGCAATAACTCTCTCACAGTTCACATGGGAAGCTATCCTGCTATGATCCAACCTTCAACTTCATATCTTCCTTACAATATTAACTCTCTGCATGTCATTTTAAATGATGTTCCATCAACATTAATATATCTATACACCTCAATAAAATATAATGATCAATCAGAAGAAGAAAAAAAGTGTGATGAATAAACTGGAATCACGTTGAAATGTCAACAAAATATATTTTTCCTAATAATGTATACACGTCTAATAATATAAAGTTATTATTCCAAATAATCTTATTTAATGGATAAAGAAATCAACCAGAGAAAATAAACATAATAGAACTATATCATTTTATATATCAAAAAAAGATTATATTTATTTATTTATTCCTTTATATGAACTCAGTCAACTGGTCATCAATATTTTGGTGGGTATGGAACCAAAAATTAATTAAGAGCATGCATGTATTCATCCCACCAATCATTTCATTAAATGTGTGTAAGCAAATTAATACGAACAATGATGATTTTATATACATGAATTCAGAAAATTCATATTTACTAATAAGGTTAAATACATTATATTATTATTTACTAATAACATTAAATTTATTATATTATATTATATGAATAATGTTTTGATTACTCATTTAAACGTAATATTGATGCACTGTCCACGTGGATCGGTACCATATACAGAAATGAAGTTGAATTTCTTGAATTGATTGTACTGACGTTTTATATTTTAAAATATAATAATTAATGTATAATTATAATTTAAAAACAGGGTTGATTAACTTATAAATACCCTCTTAATACGGTAACAATGCAGGAAACATATATTAAGAATGATAAGATTAAGATAAAATGATTTTTTATGTTTGAATAAAGATGTCGGTCATTTCTACCTTTGTATGAAGAAAACGAAGACAAAACTGAAACCGAGAGCTTCCTGAAGGAAAAGCAGAGATCATCCAGCACACGTGAGCATCAGGTCAACTTCAACATGCATGTCGACCCCGCCGTGTGGACTTGGACCTATCCATTAACCCGACCCATTTCATTATAATACACAGGAAACGACATGGAAGGTTACATGCAGACATTAAACGCGTCTATTTTCTATAATTATTTAATAATAATATAAAAATAATTAGTACACACAGGGTATTTGATTTTTTATTTTTATTTTTTAAAAAACTCTAAAATCAGTATGTTCAACATAAGGTGATATTCCACCCAACGACTTCCACACCTCGACTTAATAGGATTATGAAGAAGATAAATCATGATACCTAATGAAGGTGACCTATACCCAATGAAGGTGACCTATAGGATGTAACTCACATTAGTACTATCAAGCCTAATATATATATAGCCGTATGTTGATACTGTATGGGTGTAAAAGCCGTATGTTGTTAATTAGGGAATGGAGATAGGCCCACACTTATATATATATTCCGCCTTCTTCTTTAGCCTTTGTCTGCGAAAACCATTTGTTGCTTTAATTCGTCTGCGCATCCTTACCAAGTACAGACCTTTTCTTCAAGCTTTTCTCTTTACTCATTGCATATATTTTGTCTTAGCTGATTGTTTGCAAGCTCCCGATAAAGACAGAATCATTAGTAAGCGAAGAGTGAAATAGAATATATCATCTCTCTCTCCCTTTTCTCTTCCTCTGTCGTCTGTTTGATTTGAAGCATCCATCTTCTTCTTGTTCAAGTTCATTCATTTCTCTGTTGCTTCTTTCAAATATGGCTTGTTTGGTCTCTCGCACGGGGAGGGAGCTTCAAAGATACGATAACCAAGGCCGCCGACAAGTTGTAGGGTGAGATATAGCATGATCTCCTTCTTCTTGATCTCGATGGATCTTGGTTAACTTAACAAAGCATGGCTTTCATTATGGCCTTGTGTTTTATAATCAACAGGTTGCAAGCTTTTGACATGGAAGAACTTTAAATGGGTGGCTCCCAATTTCTGTTCTTTTGGATCAAGGGCTTGTCACTTTCTCTAAATTTGGGTTTACCAAGTTATTAATTGTAGCATATAGGAAATCAATGTTTTAAATTCTTTGACCTGAAATTGCAGGTGCATTCCATATCGGTACAAGAATTGCAATGATGGCTCCTTTACTGACGAACTGGAGGTCCTTGTAATCACTTCTCAAAAGGGTAGCCAAGGAATGATGTTCCCTAAGGTATATACATACAGATAACATACAAATTCTTCCCTTTACTTCTCCTTCGAAAGTGTACAAGAAGCGGTAATAATCAGTATTCTTTCTATTTCAAGTGACTATATTAATTGATTTTGCATTTAATATGTACATCAGGGTGGTTGGGAGCTTGATGAATCTGTGGAGGAAGCCGCTTCTAGGGAATCTCTTGAAGAGGCTGGGGTACTTGGCCATGTCGAGGTTAGCTAGCCTCCATAAATTTGGTCTTTAATTCAGTAGTTATTTTTATTGTAAATTCATCGCAAATACATGTCGATGATAATATTTTCCACCAAGTCTAATGTAGTTTATGTACGATGCATGTGGCAGGAAGAACTAGGCAAATGGAACTTTTTAAGCAAAAGACACGGCACATTTTATGAAGGGTATATGTTCCCTTTGCTTGTAACGGAGCAACTTGATTTCTGGCCTGAGAAAAATGTCCGCCAAAGAATTTGGGTAAGTTTTCTTCTTCATTGTATGTATATTCGAATATATATTTGCCATAGTTGCAAATATAAAACACATTGTTGAGCTTCGACTCCTAACTAATGTAACCGTTGTGTTGTACGGACGCAGATGCCTGTGGCGGAAGCGAGAGATGCTTGTAGACATTGGTGGATGAAAGAAGCCTTGGACGTACTAGTGGCAAGGCTAACAACTCCGCAACAACCAAAGGAAGAAGATATACCATCATGCTCTCTTAGCTAAATGGATGAGCAATTTCAGCAATTGTACATAATAACAAGCTGCTCACTTTGCTGCCGAGTGTTTGTTAAGATCATAATACCAAAGAGCAACGGTTAACTGCTGTTAGAGGTATGGATCCAACGGAAGACAAAGAGGGTGAATGATGCACAGGACTCTTCCAATTTTTCAGGATCGGGAGTTATCATACAATAACCTGACATGCAAACGAGGAAGACATTCTAACCGAGAATACGGCACAACACAGTTAATTTCCACCGGAGGTCCCATATAATGACCGAAAATGGATAGAATGATTGTTCTTTCTTGTTGAATTATGAATCTTTTGCATTTTATTGGAACTTCTCTTTCCCCGTCAACCAAAGCACAAGATATAAAAAGCTAAAAGGGAAAGGCATCAAATGTAAATGTAATGTTCATAACTTATTCAGTAAGAACTGATCCTTGAATTTCTTCCCTGCAATCACATAAATTCATAAACTTATATTTCCATCACAACCATATGTAAGCTTAAGAATATGATGCAACATATCTTCGTGCAATCTACTTCACTAACGCAAAACTAAGCCTTATCCGATCACTCTCATTATTCCTTACTATAGTTAACAAGAACCGA
Source organism: Dalechampia spathulata (assembly GCA_948192965.1). Taxonomy (NCBI): domain Eukaryota; kingdom Viridiplantae; phylum Streptophyta; class Magnoliopsida; order Malpighiales; family Euphorbiaceae; genus Dalechampia; species Dalechampia spathulata. The sequence goes on along the minus strand of CANYBF011633094.1, from coordinate 61,933 downwards.
TCAAAAAGAACATCTTCATTCTTTCAAGGGCCTATTTGCAATTGGGGTTGAGCGTTAAAAAATAATTCAACATGTTATTATTCAAAAAGCACATTTTTACTAGCGATATTTAAAGAGTATATTGTCCAATTCTAATCCAAACACTATCCTAATATTCTTCGCAAGTGGAGAATATAATTCTAAGTAGAGGTGCGACGATCGATCCACTCAGTTTCCTTTAGGTATCATATTCTTCTCTGGCACACGGTGGTTTCTAACGTCACACTATGTTGGCAATGAGTTGGCCAAATACCCAAATAGTGAAGGATAACTCAAACCAAACCAGCGAGTTATATGCCAAATTTGCATCATATTTCGGTTCAAAAAGATTAGGTCAGGGCACACAGCTTTCATTCTATGGAGTAAAGATGTGGCTTTATACAAAGAAGAAAAGTTTGTTTAGATGTTGTCTCCAGCTTACAACTTGAAAACCTAACGCAGAAATACAGAACTTATTTATTCATAGAAATAATCAAATTTTAAAATCAAACAGACTGATATAAAATTATTCTAAAATCGCTAATAGCTTTCCATCATACCTAAACTTCGAACCAATCACAAGATCAAGCCAGCAGTTTTGCCGCTATTTATCTTATTAAATCCTAAACGTGCATCATTTGATGTTGAACTTTCCTTTCTTGATAATGGGCTCATGGCATTATTTCTTCGTTGACAATTTTAGCATATGATATAACATATACACTCTTTTCACTTGGGCTGATGTAACTCCTGCTACAATCTATATAACTATAGTTAAGTTTTAATCAATCCATATTAAGAAAATAAATTTAATTTCATAAATTCAATTTATCAATATTCTTTATTTTAAAAAAAGGAAGAAAATAATAAATTTAATATTTGAACATTTCCGATTGTTTATTGTAACAACCGCAATATATATGTCCTAGCAAATTAGATTAGATTACTAGCCTTTGTTGAATTTGATACGATAGAACAAACACAGTGTTGTGGTGGACGGAAATGGTACATTGGGGAAAAGTAAGGCTCCGTTTCGTGCCCATTTTTGGTGCTTGTCATTCTCCGTCTCGAGTAAAATGGAAAAAAAAAAAAAAAAAAAAAGGCAGATGTATACATTGTACAGCAATTTTTTTCTTCCCCATTTTAAGTGTTGCAGTTGGTGACAAATTACAACAAATTCCATGGAAAAACTGCGATTTCTGCATTTTGGCGTATTCTATGGTTATTTACCACCGTCCTGTACATTTTAACATTTTGAAATAGAGATGAAAGTATAGAGTATATATATATATATATATATATATATATATTAAGAGATATTCTTGATTTATGAAGTGTTTTTTACATTTTTTTAACATCATCTTTCTATACATCTAACACATGATAACATAATATATATAATAATATTATCATTTGATTTTTTTTTTTTTTGTATCGAACATGTATGATGATTAAAATAATCTTTCTATGTGGAATGACCAAACCACAGTATTCTGAAGCTTTCTTCTGTTTTACCAAAATGTATTCGCTCGGGGGTTGCTTCTGCCTAATAAGACATAATGGCTGAATGAAAGCGCTTGAAACATTGCCAAATTGAACCAGATAACCCATAACTTTGCTTTCCAATGAGAAAGCGGACAATACCTTGGGAGTATGGAGTGAAACTGTCATGGGTTTTGCCTCCGGATTATAACCTTAATTTTGCCTGCAGATGCCAAGACAAGAGAAGAAGATGCTGATAGAATCTAAGCTCTAACGTGCAGATGAATTTTGCTGACCAGAAGAAGCAGCGACTTTTGCTGACTACTACTTCCATCAACATTTGTCCATTTAGGACCATAACCAATTAACTTCTACATTGAGTATAAACAATTCACACCATCCATCATTGCTATCTGGGCCAGGTACTATATCTGATATGAATTTTCAAATACAAGAAGTGTAGCAGGAATTTAAACCCTCCGTTTGGCTGCAGGCAAACATAACCACCACGACGAGTTCAAAAGGTCAAAAGGAAAAAACATAACCAGGACAGGGGCAACTTAATATCATAGCCAAAAGCACCTGTCGAATGTCGATGCTATCCATCGCCAGCCTTCAAATAAGACATTAAGTAGCGATTTTATGCAGATTTTTTCCCCGCCATATCCAGCGCACGTTTATCCAATGCATAAGATCTTCGTATCACGCTATGAATTTCTCTATTCCTCATTGAAAACTTGGTCCAGAACCCCCAATTTCCTTTTATCCTTTTCATACTTACACAGCGTATCTAAAACCATAAATCCTAATTCAAACCTTGATTTTGTTATCAATGAAGTTGAGACCCTCAGCTCTTCATTACCCAGAAATGAAATACCCCAGGAGTCATACAAAAGCAATGAGCTTTATACTCAGGTCAAACACACTATTGGAAATGAATCAGTGGTTCAGATTTCACATCCTTGGCCTGAATGGGTTGATCTGATGGAACTGTTGTTAAAGAGAGGTTACTTTGAAACCAACGAGAACCCATTCGTAAATGGAGAACTGGGTACTAAAGAAACGAACTGGATTAGAACTGCTTGCCTTAATTTTGCAAGGGATCAATTTGGGCTTATAAGGTAGTTGAAGAATGTTTTCGGAATTTTGAGCATGAATAAAAATTTTTGCTAAGAAGAAACTATGTCTGTTCCGTATTTACGTTTTTGGATTATATGGTTAGTTTTTGGTTTCTATTTCTAGCGTGATTACAAGTCTTTTAGTCAGGTTCGAGGAGAATGCACACAATGTGTTTGATTTTGGGTCTGCACTAATTACCTGTCTTGAGTAGGCAATTTTTCAAGACAACGGCGAGGGAAATTTGAAAATCATTAAACCTCAAGTGTCTAGGCCATCCATCTCCTTCCTCTGCTTTTAGACATAGTTAAAACCTTATAATATTAAACTGAAGTAACTTAGGACCCTGATCCTTTTCATGCTGCATCATGTATATCTTACTTCAACGTCATGAGCAATCTTACATGTTACCAACTTCACTGCCAGGTTTTTCTCACGGAAAGATATCCATGTCATTGCAGCATGCGGCTGCCCAAGCATGGATAGGAAAGTCGTTAATTCTGGGAAGCGCCTTAGAGCACATGTAGGCATTGATGAAGGAAATGTATGTGCTGTACTTTTTCCTCGTTGAATACTTCGTATCTGACTTTACTTCTGGAATATTTTTCTATTCTGATTTTTTTTCCCTGAAATTTCCTTGTTCAGGAAAAATTACACATTCTGTATAATCTATTACTGCCTGCACATCTAACTCAAGAAAGTTGGTCTAGGTTTGCAGCTCCTGCAAGTTGAGGGGAGATTGTGAAAGGGCATATGTCAAGGCTCGTGAAGATGAAGGTGGACGCACTGTCGATGTTATGCGCATTCTGTTGACATATGGTCTTGATTCCATTTCTGCCGCTCCAGAGAACAAGCCATTTCAAAACAAAATGGTTAAAGAATCCGTGAGACGACTACTGAAGGAAGTGGTGGAGTTGAGCAGCAACCAACATGACTCTGATTTTTCAGATGCGATACCCTTGAGAAATGGTGAATCTTCACAAGGACGCTCGAATGTTCTGATGAAGCAAGGAGATTGGCATTGCCCCGAGTAATTAGACAAACTATGTAGTGATGTTGTAGAATATGGAGTTATATTATTGGTTTATGGTGAGTTAACTTTTTGATTTATAATTTGTGGCTGCCAGGTGCAACTTCCTTAATTTTGCGAGAAACATTAGGTGCTTGCGTTGTGATGGTTTATTTCAAGATAGATTAAAACGACTGCATGAAGATCGGGATCATCTTCCATTGAAGAAAGGAGACTGGATCTGTGAAAAGTAATGATCTTCTGATTTCTTTCACGACATTACACTTCATGTTCGATTTCTTATTGTCACTTTAACTGTTACTTTCGTAAGTTCTGACTTCTGATTATTACAGATGCAATTTCTTAAATTTTGCGAGGAATACAAGGTGTCTGCAGTGCAAAGAGAAACCTCCGAAGAGGCTGCTAAATCCTGGGGAGTGGGAATGTGAATCGTAAGTTTCATGCTATAGAGAAGCCTTTTGGTATCAGTACTTACCAAATTCCATCTCAGGAATGTGATCCTTACATTTCAAAGCTCTTTTTTAGGTGCAACTACATTAATTTCAGGAGAAATATGGTGTGCTTGAAATGTGATCATGGAAGGCCCAAGTCATTAAATTCTCCCAACAAAGCATCGGAACAAGATAAAGGAGACTATCCCAAACATGGTAGATCGAGGTTTAATAATGGTGATGATGAAGTTAGGGATGATAAATCAGAGGAGTGTGATAGAATTAATCAAAGAAAACAATGGAGATTCGTGGAAGGAGAAGATGGTGACTTGAGTTTGAACGACCAAGATTCTAAATTTATAGATTTCCCGATTATAGGAGGTAAGAGCAAACTGTCTCGAAATGAGCAAAACCGAGAAAGATGGAAGGTAGAGACATTACAGAAGAACAAAGAAATTGCTACCAGATCGAGAAAAGGTGATGATGAAGATAAACGTGATGATGCCCGAGGAACATTCAAATTCCTTGAAACGACCGATTGTGATGAAGATATGGCTGAATGGTTTGGGCATGTGAAGAAAACGGAATAGCAATGTTCTCCGTCTGCAACTTAAAAGGATTGGCATTTCACAAGGTATCAAATTTTGGACTTCGAAGCTCTTTGATCAACAGTTCAATCTCTTTCCATTGTAGCTTAAAACATGGTATTATTATTGTAAATTCAATGGACACCATATCTCATAAACTTGAAAATAATAGAATATTATCTGTCTGCTCAACATCCTTCATGAACATGTTATTGTTACAGTGTTTATCCTTTCTGTGGCAGCACTACAACATCATGATATATTGGACTCGGAAACTTTAGCAGAGACACTATTACTTGAAAGTCCTGAATCCATCATGTCACAGCCTGTAGTAATTTGTCAAAGTTTTGCCATCCAATTCCTTTGAGAAGAACCTTTTGAAGTAATCAAGGAGCATGAATTGCTTGTAAACAGCTGGCTTCTCGTCGGATATTAGATCCGGGAATGGTCCGTATAGGCAGTCTCTCTTACCAGCGTTGAAGAAAATGGCCACCGAAACTCGAGGGTCGCGTGAAGGATTAGCCAACACTCTATGATCCGCGCTTTTGTATTCATCGTTGGACATGATCTATACAACAAAAATAACAGACAGCATCAGATATTAGTACGTTCGCGAGTTCTGCAACTCTGTCATCAAACACTTTCAGGTAAAGAAAAAAAAGCACTTTCTTACTCGACAACTTCAAGGAGGATATAATCTTTTGCATTGAATTATGGTTTTTCTCGGTTATTATATTAGTCAAGTCCGAATTAAGTTGCATGTTTGTTAGTGGTGGGTTATTTTCAATTGACATAATTAAATTCCTTGTTATTTATGGTTATTTAGTTAATTATATTGATAACATATCAATGGTAGAGTTGAATAAGATTTTATACGTTTTTACCTGAAGAATGTCTCCGACGTTAATGACAAGAGCTCCAGGAACTGGTTGGACATCAATCCACCGATCACCATCCTTGACCTGCAAACCACCAACAGAATCCTGAAGCACGAGAGTTATAACACCTGGATCCGTATGGGATGTGATCCCAAATGTCAGGTCAGGCTGGGGACATTGTGGGTAGTAGTGGCCGACCATTGCCCTTGCTTCCAAACATGTCATATCCTTCAAAGTAGATGATTTCAGTCCCAGCCCTTCACATAATAACTCCATTAATAACTCTGTAACTCTCACAGCTTCTTCACCCCACTCCACCACCTCTTTCCTGCATATCTCTGGTATTTCCTCTATCTCCGCCATGTCGGGACCTAGCCTTATTTGAAGTGTATCCCTGCGCCAACAGAGAAATTCCATCAGAATTCAGAATTCAGAAATCTGGAGACTGAAATACATGTATTTTTTTAAAGAAAAAATTAAGACAGAAAACCTCCAACTGGCAGCTTTAGCATTGAACAAGTCAACATTAGAGAAGAAGCTAACTCCGGTCAACGTCTCCCGTCGATACAGCTGTTGCTTAACCTTTGTAGGAAGTTCATGAAATGCCTTCACTCCACTAATAACCTCATCCATAACTTCTAAAGGAATACCATGATTCACTATCTGAAAAAATCCAAGCTCTCTACAAGCACGCGATATCTCCTCCACAATTGTCGACCTACGGTCGGAATCGACGCCGGAGAGGTCGATGGTTGGGATGATGATAACATCAGAGTGGGGTTGCGAATTAACAGGTTTGATATCGGATAGCTTCTGGGGTGGGTGGATAAAAAGGGGAGGAAGAGAAGTGAGGCCAGAGTCTACAAGGCCTTTAACGCCGATTTTTGAATCATCGAATTTCTGTGCCTCTGTCAGGAGGTGGAAATCTTGTTGAGCAGACATCTTTCCTCTTGCTTGCTGTTGATCAGAGAGGTAAGGGTTATATGGAGATAACAACGTCGTTTTTGTTGGGTGTCTGATATAGCCAATGTTGTTGACACCTAAATTGGACATTTTCTCTTTTATATTATTTTTCATTTTATCACGATATTTTAATTTTTAAAAATATATCACATACTCAAATTTGTCTTTTTTTTTATAAGAAAAATCAATGAATTTATTTAATATTTTTTCGTTTTTATGCATTAATTTACTTGTCATATGATTTTTATTATTTTCGTTTTTAATAATTGAATAATATATACTTATTTTAGTATACTATTCATCATTCTATACATTTTAAGTCCATCAGAATAGAATTTTTATCTTATTTTAAAACATTTTAATATTTAAAAATAAAAATATATATATATTGTAAAATGAAACGTGAATGGTAAGGAGGAGGAAGGAAGCAGTGTCCAAATTAAGCACGTAAATTGAAAACATAAACATCCATGGCTTGCTTCATTCACCAACGCCGACTGCGAAAGCCACAGCTCTAAATCTCTGCCACCCATCCCTTACCCCTAATCTCGCATATGAATTCGAACGCAGATAAACAGATTTACGAGTCGATTTGTGAAGAATACTCGGAAGACGCAAACCCAAGCAAATCTTAATGGGAAAGAAACTGCCGGAATCAGTTGCCCGAGACAATCAATTTCCCACCCAAACTCATTGGAACTCCGGGGGTAAAAGTACTGTAGCAATAATGTTATTTTATTATGTCTGGAAAGACATCAATTCCTGACACTGATCACTAATTAAATTGTCATTTGCAGAAGAAGATAAATGTCAATTATTGTTCCTATTATTACTATTTTAATCATGTTATTCTTTTTTATTTTAATTTAGGTGATGTACATTATTATTTGATTTATATTATTTCAATCATATATTTCAGAGTTTGAAAAATATTAATAAGATTTCTTTTACCTTTATTATTTATTTCTATTAATACGCAAAGTATTTGAAACTTCAAAGAAAGAACTTTCTATTTATCATCAATAATTTTCATAAAATTAAGTATTTTAATTATGTTTTAATATGCATATCAAAATCATTTAGATTATGGTAACAAATTGAGTATTGAAATTTTATTTGTTTCTTCTGTTTTATCAAATATTAATTTTATTCCCCATAATAATAAATACTGTATTATTTTTTACTTAAATATCGTCTGGCATGTCATTAATATTTATTCCATCAAATAATATGTCATATTTTTTTTAAAAAAAAAAGTCATTAAACTTTTGTATTTATTTAAAATGATTATCAAATTTTAATTTTTTAATCATTAAAAGATTAATTTATTTTAAAAAATGACTTGTTATTTTATGAATGTTTTGGATTTTTTTTGATATTAAATTAATTTAATGGTCGAATTAATAAGTTTAAATTTTGTACGTGTTCAAATGAAATCTTTTGAAAATACAACTTATATAAAATTTGGGTAATTTAAAAGTAAAGATGATATATCATATGATATGATATATATTGATAACATATCATATAATATATAAGATAAATATTATTTATCTAAAATATAATTAATGTTTAATAAAAAAAATGAAATAAATTGAAATTTGATATCATATTGTATATATATAAAAATTAAAAAATTTAATATTATAAAAGACATTAGAAATCGTCAAAATTATTGTTTTATTAAGTTGCAAAGAAAGGCAACGACAAGATAAAAACATATTTAACAAAAATAAAAAAATAAGGATAAGATGATAGAATATATATTAGTTATATTTTTCTGAAAATCTGAAATAAAATATTTGAAATGCAATAACACCGACAAGATGATGTATGAGATATGAAAGTGGGATGTGGAAGGCAAGGGATGATGGCGAACATAGGAGGAGGAGGAGGATGTGGCACTGGAAAACGTACTTGCATTCACGCAAAAATATTCAAGAAAGTTAGGTGGGTTGGATGCGAGATTGATGCCCTCACAGTAATTGGTCACCAAACCACAAATTGTGGACAAAATAAGCACTTGCTTGTCAGCGTAATCAAGTCCATTTGGTAGATCCATTAAATGGCCCCGTGGCCCTAACCCATATGGATCCATACAAGTACCTCCCCATTTTCTCTGTTTACATCCCAATTAATGAAATATCATATAATTATTATCCAAAATAGCATATCCTTCTTCATATAAACGTTTGAAGGGATTAAAGGACTTGGACGAATTCGTTCCACTTCTTAAAGGTTGATAATTGTAAGATTTTAATGGACTGTCATCGCATGACCTCATGGATAACGACTGTCATCTCTCGTCAAAAGAGTCATGTTTTTGTGGAATCCCATGTCACGTCTGCAGCTTCATAAATCAGTGTGTGTGTGTGTGTGTGTATATATACACACGCATACACACCCCCCACATATCCATGTTGCGACGTCAATTGTTAGTCACGGAAAAGGCAAAAAAGAGGTCAAAATACTATGAGAAAGGCAGCCAACGAAAAGCTCCATGCATCTAAAAATCAAGTTAAACTGCTATTACTTCTTCTTCTTCTTATTATTATTGTTCTTTATGCAGTTTCTCTTGTATTCTACTCATGAAATGATTCGTTTCTTGTAGATGGTGATGAACTATGGAATGGTGCCAACATGGGTTATTATTATGTTCAATACAATGTTCTTTAGAAATTGTACGGCTCATTCAGGCTCAAAGAAGAACGATCTCGATAGGTTTTGTATCGAATGCCGTTGTTCTTTCTGTTCTAATTGTCTTCCAGCTCATGCTCACCATAAGCACATCAAGGTTTGTATAAGAATATGCACCGCTTTCTTCCAAGATTAATGTTTCTAAATAGTATGTGCAACTTCCTGCAGATTATGTGCTTCGTCTTTCTGTGTTAATTCTTTGTTTTTGCTCTGTTAAAGATACGAAGATATATCTACAGTGATGTGATCAACCGACAAGACTTGTGTAAGCTCTTCAACTGTTCTGGTATTCAGGTATATTTTGATTAATTATGCTAGTGATTAGACTGAAGTCTTAGATCGGACTAAGTTAATGCTAAATAGATTAACTAAAATGATTTAGATGATTTCGATTAGACATTGAAGTCTACTGCAACATTACTGTTCAGTTCCTTTCGCTTGTAAAATCACCATAAACTGGAAGCTTGATAGAATAAGTTGGTGCAAAATTGAATCTGCTTGAAGGTGGGTCTAAACATCACGATCCATAAGCTAAAAATGCTTTTCCTTTGGTTCGTCACAGAATTATCTTACTAACAAAGCGAAAGTACTGTTCTTAAAGAGAAGGGGTCATCACCAGAAACAGCAGCAAGCTCATCCAAGAAATCATAGCTGTATTGTTTGTGATAGAAGTTTACAAGACTATAAATCGCTGTATTGCTGTATAGCTTGCAAGGTATATATATTTACATCTTTATCTATCCTCTTAATTCTCATGATAATAAGAAACTGATTTTCCTAAAGTAGGGCGGCCTAAGAATATGCAATATACTATTTTGTGATTTGAGTTGCAGGTTTCAGCCATATATGGGAATTGCTGCAGAAAAGATGGGGAGTGCCTGTCATATGTCAATAAGAGGAAACTGAAGCAATCCAGAAAGGGAGTCCCTTTACGGGCCCCGATGTACTGACTGATAGCCATGAATGTTAGATTTCAGATTTTCAGTGGATTAACAGCAACCTAATCTAGTTTTCATTGATTAAATTTAAGTAGAAAATGTTGCTTTTACTTGCCATATGCACAGACCATTTATAGCCATCTTCTTTTTTGCACTTGAGATGGAACAAACAACTGGGTATGGAGGTTAATTATAATTAAGAATATGGATTTATATTGATTTATGTACAGTTATAATTAAATTACGTTTTAGCTTGGATATCTTCAAGGCACTGAAGTTTACTTGCTTCTTGTCGGAATTTCACGTCGATCATGTCGGAGCCGGCCAGTATCGGCACCTGCAACCATATAAATAAGAAACAGGATCATGGTTATTGGAATTCCTTCACTCCTTTGACTACCAAGTTCAATCTAATAAATTGAAATCTCAGTTCTCATTAAAAACATAAATATAATTGACTGAACCATTAGTTTTTAGGGTTTAATTACAATAAAGAAAAGTGACAGCATACGCACAATATAATGATGAGAAAACGAATAAATGCAGTGATAAATTTGAAAATATATTATTAATATCCTTTTTATTTCATAAAATGAACTTGAAATCAAATATTATAATTTTTTAAAACATTAACATTTAATGTCAGACAAAAAAATACAAAAAACCTTGTGTGATGAATGTAAATCTGGTCTATCATGCATTCTATATATATATAATTATATTTAAATATAAAACACTGATCTTTATCTAATTATATATATATATTATTTAGATCACATTATAAGTGTAGTTATAATTATTTAAATTGATTTAATATAATATTATTAGTCAAATATTAAAAAGTAATTATCAAATATATATATATATTATATTCATTTATATGTAAAATATACATATTATATGAAACTAGATATATATACATACATATCAATTATCATATATTATAATGTTTATATGTGCAATATACATTAGTATTATTTATTTAATTTATTGAGAGACACGATTTAATTTATATAGCATAAAATTTTAAATTTTTAATGATTTAATGATTTAATATTAATAATTATGAATTATTAATAGTCTAATCAATGATAGTAAACATGATACAAACCTTAATATGCATATTTAATATAAATTATACATGCATTCTATATTTTATTTTGTATAATAATAATAATAATATTATTATTATTATTATTATATTAATAATATAATAATAATTATTATTATATATATCATTCAATAATAATAATAATAATAATAATAATAATATAATTAATAATGGGAAATATAATAAAACCATAAATATGAAAATTGAATATAATGTAGGAAAGTGTGGTTTGGAGTTAGGGTTTTGAAAAAGAAATATATAGAAGGGAGTTGATAGGAATTTAAAACTAAAGCAAGTTGACAATTTTAATGTATTAAATGAGCCCTTTACAGTTAAAAAGAGTTTTAATTACTTACCAAAAATAGCTAAAAATGCAGTGCCTGCCGACTATGGGGCCACCCGACGCCGTTCAATTCCCAACCATTTAACATTCCCCCTTCCTCTGCACAATCATTTATTAATTCTATATCCTTCCAATTAAACATCATTTACATATTTAATACAAGTTTTTTTTTATCTGTTCTCAATTAATCATTTCAACATCTTATATAAGTAAGTAATTATCAATAATTTATACATGATATCAAGTTATTCATTTTCAAAATAATTATTATATTAAAATCACTTAGTAGGAATCATTTTATATATTATCATAATTATGATCTGATTTAATTTAGACTAATTAATATTAATGATTTGATATTTTCATATAAAATGCTTTTCAAATATACACATAAGAAATCATACAGGAAATATGCATGAAGTCAGCAATGTTTTTATTGATAATGACATATAAATAATTCTGACATTTTCATAAATTATTTAATTTAATTACATCTTATATTTTTAAATATAAATTAAATTAACTAATTTTATCAATATGAGACAAATAAAAGTATATTATTTTTTATTTTTAAGAAAATATGGATTAAATATATATAAATAACATAAGTTAGGAAAAATATTATTTATTTATCATATAATATTATAATTATAAATAAATGATAATTTATGAATTAAAAAAACTCGTAATCATCATTTCAATCTAACAATAACTTAAATTTTTAATTTATCAACTAACATTTAATATATTCATCAAAATCAAAATCATAAAATCCACAATACTACTGGCAAATAATAAATTATGATTAAAAAAAGGTCTTTACTATCAATTTTCTCCAGTAATATTACAACATATATAATTCTTAACAATTATTTTTTTTGTAAATTATTTTTAGATCCTGAGTTTTGATATATGTGTCACGTATGAATCAATTTAAGTTATTTGTCATTTTTTATGTATAATTCTACGTTGGTACGAGCGTACCTATTTTGGTACGGGTGTACCAAATTACTTAGTTGAGTGGTACGACCATACGGCTGACCGTACCAAGTTAGTACTATTTGATTAAGCATGGTACGAGTGTACCATTGATTAGTATGGGTGTACCGTTGCTCGTTTGTCAGTAAATCTGTTGTGGTATGGGTGTACCATTGGGTGGCATGACCGTACGTAAGTTCGTAGGAAAATTGCTTGTCAGCAAAATTATTTTGGTATGAACGTATTAATATTGGTACGACCGTACCATATTTCTTTCCCATTTTTTCAAAGTGATTTTTAAATCTGTACGGGCGTACAAAAACAGGTATGGCCATACATGATTTTAAAGAAAGATTTTAAACCCTTTCTAACGACTATTTTTCATATAGAGCTTTCATATCTTTCTTTCTAACGGTTAATTTTGTAGAGCAATTATTCTATTAAGCTTATATTATCAAGAACAAGTAAGTTTACTTGTATTTTTACGTATTTGATAATTGTAAATTATCATTCCATTGTATTCCCACATCTAAAAAGCTAGAGTTTGCTTTTGTGGGTTGGTATGTGATTAATGCTTGAACATTAATTTGTATTTGAGAGTTTGTGAGGTTGATTTATGTAAAGGTTAGAGTGTGAGCCTGAAAAATCCTGGGATTTAGGATTCATTTATGAAATCCTTGTTGTAATTGATTGCAATTTAGTGGAACTCTAAATCGAGACTTTGGAGAAGTGGACGTAGGCAAAAGTTAGTGCTGAGCCACTATAAATCGAACACGTGTTGCATATTCTGCTAAGATTTTCAATTATAAATATATTACTTCCTCCATCTTATATTAAATATCGTTTAAAAATTGATACATAAATTAAGGATATTTTTTAAAACTTAATAATTTTTTTAAAATATTATTATTTAAATTTTTCTTGAAAAATTAAATCTATTAGATACTAATATCAAATTTATATAAATGAGTTTTAGATGAGAATGAAATAATACTCTCTTCCTTTCATATTAGATGTCATTTTACATAAAAATATTTGGTTCATAAATATTTGTCACTTTCATAATTTTATATATTTTTTCAAAATAATTTCTAATTTTACTCTTTTTTAATTTTATTATATCATTAATTATTATTAATGTAATTTCTAAAATTTTAAATATCTTTTCATTCTCATCTAAAACTCTTTTAAATAAATTTGACATTAATATTCAACATTTCAATTTTTCAAGAAAAACATAAATAAAGATATTTTTAAAAAATTATTAAATTTTAAATAATATTCTTAATTTATGTATTACTCTTTAAAATAATATAAAATATGAGATAGAGTGAGTATTTAAAATCTTATTAATTATACTAATAATTAGCGATGTATTAAAATTGAAAAATGATAAAATTAAAAATTAATTTAAAAAATTATATAAAATTATGAAAGTAAATACAAAACCTAATATGAGATGGAGAAAGTAATTCATTTAAATAAAAAATATTATGATACAAATTTTTTATTTCAAATTAAAATATATTATGAGTAATACTTAAATTTTATTAGAATTTAAATTATACACAACATGTTAAAAAAATATATAATAATAAAATTTTAAGATGATAAAATTATAAAAATAATATATATTAAAATCATCATAAAATATTAAATAATATATATTATAATAAAAAAATATATATATATATATTAATAAAATTTTAGTAGAATTGTAAAAGTATAGAAAAAGAGTTAGTTAACTATTTATTGAGTTCAATAAGAAAATTGAAGACTAATACTAGTATTTTAACATGAATATAAGAAAAAACCGAGAAGTTTATAGAAAACAAAAGAAAATAAAGGGTCAATTTGCAAATAAAGAGAAGTTTTAACATCCTGCAAAACAGCAGTCGGACTCCAATGCACATTTTTTTTTTCTTTATTATTTTTGCAAATCACCATTCATCCTCGCCTCTCATCTCTCGTTTATTTCTCTCTCTATATATATTTATATATTTTCCCTCTGATCTCAGCTGAAGTAAAAGCCGTATCCTTTTTTGAGCCAATTTGATATTCAGATAACAATGGGCTCTGAAGGATCAAGGGTTGTTGGTAAGTGAGCTTTCTTCAATGATGACAAACCCTAGATTTTCCATTTATTTGATTTGCTGATTTTGACTTAATTTTATGTGTTTATGCTATTCTTGTGTTGAAAATTTTGTGTCGTTTCTGGGTTTTATAGGAAGATCATTAATTTTTGTAGTTTTTCCCAATAATATTGGTAAGGGAATTTTAGTATCCGAAATGATGCAGGACTTCAAATTCGACAGATTCAAATTGTTTGAGGTAGTTAGTGAAATTTTTAAATTTATGATGCTTGTTGTACTATACGAGGTTAATGTGTTGCAAAATCGGGTGAAAGCAGTGAAAATGAGAATAAGGACTGAAATTAGAAGACCGGGAAAGAGGGTGTTTTGCTAAACTTTTGGAGTTCAAAGTTTGAAACTTTGATCTGAAATTTCCAGTCATACTAAATGCATTGGCAATGAGTGGAGGTTTTCTGATTCCCCATATGAGAAGAACAGTTTTTGCGAAGTTAAAGGCTTGTGATGAAATAATTGGAATGGTGGTTTGCATTTCATTTCCTTGGCGTATGTGCAAAAGAGTAGGCAGTTCTCTGTTTACAAAGTTATTGACTTTGTGAGTTCGCAAGGGTAGCTACCGTTTCATCCCCTAACTTAAAAGGCTGCTTCAACGTATTGATCAATGAAATTAAGACTTCCTAGGATCTGTATGAACGAGTTATCATTTTACTATTAACACTTGATTTCATTTGCAGTGCCTAGGAGTTTCAGATTACTGGAAGAGCTGGAGAGAGGAGAGAAGGGGATTGGAGATGGAACTGTGAGCTATGGAATGGATGATGCGGATGATATCTTAATGCAATCATGGACTGGAACTATTATTGGTCCTCCAAGTGTATGAATCTTGCTCTTCACTTTGGTTGTGCATGCTAGTTCATGGACTTGGATATAAGAAATCTACTGTTGGATGATTTAAATTCCAGCCTGATGTCAAATTATGACTCATGTAAAATGATTAAGTATCATTCTTCATTCTAATTGTCTAGAATCAATCATCAACTTAAGTTTTTTTTTTTTGGCCTTGTCATGAATATGATGGATGTTCATTTGATTTAACATTGCTTGGGGAGTCTGTCCTAACTTGTGTCCTTCCAGTTTCAACAATTACCATTTACCAATTACCCTCCCATAATAGATTTCGTTGGACTAATAATGTCTCTTGAGCTTTTTCTTTTTTGTTTATTTATAACTCGTTCCTGGTAGTCCCGCTCGATTTGTAGTAGATTCCTGTTTCATCAAATTGAATCAAATGGAGCTAGATGCAGGATTCCTATGTTTAGAGAGAATTGGTTGGGTTAAATGTGTGGGGATCAGGGTTGTGTTGTTGTAATGCCATTAAGAAGGCAGAGCGATTATGATTGAGAAAGAAGAGGGATACTTAAATCTTCTAATTTCTTGGGACATTAGGAGGGAGAGAGTGCACAAATGAAAAGTAGAGAAAACAATAAAAAGCTGCTTGACTTAAATGGTTTATCAGAATATTTATATTCATTATCAAGATTAACCCTTCCTTCTTTCATCAACTTCATCAAATTCAGGGTTATATGTATAGGCATTCAAGATGTGACCTCCTACTGTGTTGGAAATTTCTTGAGTAAGAACAGCAATAAGGTGCTTATGGTTTTATGGGCCAGGGTCTTCTTTGTTGCGTGACTCTCAAAAAGCTTATTTATCCTTGTATTATACTTGGGTTTGGGAATGCAGTTTCAGCCACATGCATTTAGAAGTAGAAAGATGTTGCTCATTGCTAACCTTATAGTTGAAACTGGAAAGATTCGGTTTGATTGAATTTTTTGTGCCTGAAACTATAATACATGACCATGGCTCATCTAGGCCTAGTTTAAAGAAGTTACAGAGTTTTTTCAGACTATTTCAGTGGCTTAGAACCTTTCCCTATCTTATGAATTCCAACAGGAGAGTGAGTGATAGAGGATGGTGTTTGTGGTGAAAACACTAGTAATATCTTTCCCCAGCTTCCATTGAGAAAAATGAGCACGTCTTAGTAAATATGTTATAGTCAGGGTCTGTTGGTTCAGTTTTGTTGTGAATGCATGATTATTTCTGCACAATTGTTATTTGTGCTTTTGATAATTTTCCTAGAAGAATGATGATGTATTTTCTCATGCTCCTTGCCAGACTGTTCATGAGGGTCGTATCTACCAGTTGAAATTGTTTTGTGGAGAGGATTATCCAGATAATCCACCAAGTGTAAGGTTCCAAACTAGGATAAACATGACTTGTGTCAATCCCGAAACTGGAATGGTAAGTGATGTTGTTTATGTGGTTCTCTTGCGCTGTGATTGAATGGAAACAAAGCTTATGGCGATAAAATTAACAGGTTGAACCTAGCCTTTTTCCTATGCTAGCTAATTGGCAGAGGGAGTATACAATGGAAGATATATTAACTCAATTGAAGAAAGAAATGGTGTCTCCACAAAACCGGAAGCTTGCTCAGCCTCCTGAAGGTTTGTAAATTGCCTGTTCTAGTTTTTTGAATTTATTTTCTACTCATTATTAGTATTTCTTAAGCATGATAATCAACTTAGAAGGGAGTAACACAAAAACATAAACTAAGTTGATCGAAAAGGGATTAGGATGGTTCCAGTTAATTGATGGGAGTAATTGTCGGATGGTCTCTATCCAACATGAAGAATTGTAGCTTGGATGATATGATAGCAAGGGAGTTGTCATCTTCTTTGAATGTAGTAATAGACATACAGAATTGTCGTTTTAGACGCATGGTCAGATGCTGCCTCCTCAGCCTCTGGATAGTTTGCCAATTTTGGTTATATTTGCTGCGTTGTTTCCTTTCCTTATGTAAAATTGGTTTGTCATAATAATAACATGAAGTTGCAATGGCAGGAAATGAAGAGGGAAGGATGGATCAAAAAGGGCTGGTGCTTAAATGCTGTATTCTCTAAGTTATGTGATTAGTTGTGTGAACAACAAATTGTACATAGGTATACACTATCCCTCCTACCGGCATAGATCTTCTGATATATATATAATCTTGTGTGCGAGAAAGATGGCTATTCGTTCTATGATAAATAAACTAGAAGTCAATGAACAATTCAACTGTTGTGGCAATGCTAATAGGGTAAGATGAACTCATGCTTCTTTTGTTTCATCTTTACGTCTTCTTTTATGACATGTGGCCTTGAACATGATCTGATATTTCCATATGTTATTGAAGCTATTTTTATATTTTCTATCATTAACAATCTCCGTCTTTTACAAATGATCTATGCTGTCTATCTGTATATGTTCATAATACTACGCTCCTTTGGACTCCACTAATTATCTTATTGTTTCTTTTTAACTATTAAAATAACATAACCATATTCTTGACTTGATAATATAATTTTCCTACATATGAATAATTATTTCATTATGTTTTAAATTCGTGTTGAAATAGAATTATATTTATTGTATAGAAGTAGCAACAATTTCATCGAGGGTAAGTGGAAAGAAGATATTTTTAAAATAGAAAGAAAGGAGAAAATAGGAGGTAAATTGGAAAGCTTCATGGCAACTTACGCCACGCTTTATTAATACAAATACCCAACTCGGATGACCCTGGACCCAACATTACTAAAGGATGATTCTTTGTGATGTCGCAGTTGAAGTGGCGTAAAAGCATTTATCATCTGAACCCCTCACATGTTCTTCTCCTATTCCTCTTCCTCTTCCTCTTCCTCCTCCTCCTCCTCCTTTTATTAATATTAATTGCTCCTGTGAAGCAACCCATTGATTATACCAGCTGGACCTCTTTTTGCATCTTTTCTTGCTTTCACATTCCCTCCATCTTCTCCTCCTTTATTCCTTCTATCCTTTTCTAAGTTTTCGTCCTCTTTAAGCTTTTGTTTAGTTTATTTCTTATATGCATGGATGCTATTAATTCATTAATCAAAGTGTAGGCAAGCCATGCCGTCACTCCACTGTCAAATTCCCCCAGGAAATGTGGAACTTATAAAACAACGTCGCTTGGAAGCTCTTTGAAGCCATTCTTTCTTATCCCATTCCCATCTTTGCCAAAGGAGTCCAAATTATGGCAGTATACATACATAATAAATAACAATGTTTTTAAATAAAATAATTTTATTATCTCTTGTAACGAATATAAATCTGCTAAACCAACTTTGTCGACCGAACCACATTTCAAACTAAAAACTTGCAATATAACCAAATAAAGAAACAAACATAGAGAGATGAAGGGGATTCGGAGCTATCATTTAGGAGATACCAACTCATTACTAAATAATACTCAACACCCATTTTAATCTTGCCTTTGTTGCTTTCTTTACTTGTATTTTTCTTTAAGAAACATCTCCATGCTTACCATCCCTTCAAGTTTTTTTTTCTTAAATAAATTATAATCCACGAAGACAACATATCCAGAAAAAAAAAAAACCCAAAAGGAGAAGAGAAAATAAATTAATACGTAGAGTAGATGAGACTTTTTCCTTTATAAGTAATTTACGTGTTGTCTTCTACACATATGAATGCATGCAAACAAGAATCCGTTACTGCTTATTAATGAAGAGCTGACTCTTTTTAGTTCCCTTTATTATATATCTTCCACCTCAATCTCCACTAAATCCACTTTTCTCTCTATCCAAACACCTCTTTCCTTCCTTCCTTCCTTCCTTCCTTTCCTTTCTCTCTCCATATCCATCCATCTATGGCTTCCGCTGCCATGACAAGCTCCGACAGCCATCAAAAAGGTGCGTGTTTATACAGACCAACTTTTAGTTTTCCTTACGAGATTTCGAGGTTTGGGTAAAATTTCTTTATGTCCCTTTATGTGTGGTTTTTTCGCAGGGGAATTTGAACCAAATGCTCATATCCCTCCTCTGGAGAAGCATGTTTCCTTCTTTGATAGGAATAACGATGGCTTAATTTATCCCTGGGAAACTTATCAAGGTATATCTGCACATATAATCTACACATATATATACATATACACATATATAGACATCAATTCTTAATGGGTTTTACGTCTGATGAAAGGAAATGATATTTAAACAGGTTTTCGAGCAATCGGATGCGGCTACCTCCTTTCTATTGCGGGTGCTATTTTCATCAACATGGGTCTCAGCCATAAAACTCGCCCAGTATTCAACCAATTCTCTTTCTCTCTTCATTTCCTAGAGTTTATTTGTTTTGGAAATTACTTGTCAATAATTGAACTTAGTAAGACAAGCGTCTCTTTTGTTTTTTCCTTTGGTTAGTTTTTCTTCCAAACTTGACTCAATACATAGTAGAGTTGCCTTAGTACGATCATCCACATGCATCAATGGGTAAATACCATGCTTACATTACACAAGTATCCAGGATGACAGTTTTCTTTTCGATTTTCTACATTCAAAACAGGTCCACATTAATCACATGGACAGATCACTCACCAAATAAGTTGGCATGTCATTAGAAACTTACGTGAAAATATTAAATGATCGGAATCAATTACTGGGTGCCAAGTGGATGGCGTGTTATATATATATGAGTCCGCGTTCATGGAGGTTCGAACTAGGGTTTTTATTAAAATAAAAGGAATGACGTGAAAGTTATTCGTTTATAAAATAAAGCACCTAAATTACCATCACCATGTTCAGGATGATATGATAGCTAGGCTGCCTTATATTAAATATGAATCCAAAGCTATTAGTCATGGGTGGTGAGTAACAATAATCAAATATATTATAAAATTCAAGACCATGATATAAATAGAATTATTGTATTTCCTTTGATGCTAATTCAGTTTAGTTTTGTTGAGTGGATTAAAGGATTTTACTTATATGATTATCGTCCAAATAATTCATCTTTTTGGATAAAATCTAAGCTTTTTAGTACAAATTGCAGGGGAAGTTTCCTTCACTGCTATTCCCTATAGAGGTAAAGAACATCCACAAAGGCAAACATGGAAGCGATTCCGAAGTGTATGACCATGAAGGAAGGTACTTTTCTCATTCCTACTTTATTGGTAGAAAGTAAGATTCCTTCCAAATCGACTTTACACCCAATCCATTCTCATTAGTCATAGTTAATATATCACCGCATGTCTCATGCGACCTTCCAAATTACAATTAAATTCACCTTTTCTTTTAATTTTTACAAATATAGGTTTGTACCCTTAAAATTCGAAGCAATTTTTAGACAGCATGCCAAAACCCATCCAAATGCACTCACTTCAGAGGAACTCAAGGAAATGCTCAAGGCAAACAGAGAGCCAAAGGACTACGCTGGATGGTTGGTTTTTATTTTTTTCTCCATTCTTGGTGAACTTGGATGGATCATTTTAGAGCAAATGATAGTTAACTGAATCAGCTAAGTCGACATTGATTACCAGGTTGGCAAGCTATACAGAATGGCAAGCATTGTACGGTCTTTGCAAGGATAAGGACGGTTTGCTGCAGAAAGATACCATTAAGGCTGTATACGACGGATCACTCTTCGAACAGATGGAAGAAGACAACGAGAAAGCCAAAAAGAAAGCGTAATCTTCATTAATAGCCAACTCCCCTTTTTCTTTACGTGATTTGCTTGTTTGTTCTGCATGAGTAAACAATTCCACAATTCATGTAACGCAATAATAAGAAATAACAAAGATTATTATTGGTATTTGAATTTTCTTTTTTATTTATTTTTTTTGTAATATGCAGTGTCGTGCAAAGGAAAGACCATCACTCCTTATGCTAGCCCCGACAAATCCCAGTTTGCCGCAGTTGGATGGATGCTTTCATCTATTCATTCGCCATGTGTGTGTGTTCTTAAATCTTAATTAATTACCATTCAATTATCAATGAAATTATAATTAAAAATTTAATATTTTTATATGTTTATTTAAGCAATGATCCATTTTCAACCAATCACATCATAAAAGGAAAAATCTAAGGATTACGCGGGTGGGCCATGGCCCATGATTCCACAGATTGATATTTGAAAAGGTAGCGTCAAATGTGGAATGAAAATCATACAGTAACATTAATGGAAGATGTAATGTGTCGACATGAATGATGGTTCGTGATAGTGAGCATGAAGGAAATAAGTAGAGCAAAAACGTGCAAGAGCGAGAATAGAGGGGACCCCTTCAACCCCAAGCTCAAAGGACAGAGACAAGACGTGATTGATATTTCACCTTCTCACTCAATTGCTTATGCGGTTCCCTAACTTTATGGACTTCCTTACTTCCTGGATTTTTCAGGTTTCCTTCTGCTCATGTTTCTTCTCTCTCTAAAAATCTTCTAAATATTGATGTTGAAATGTGAATATTTCTTGTAAAAATGCTTTATTTGAAATTTATCCGAAATCTCTCTACGATTTTAATTACTCGACTGATTTGTTTGTCCCTAAAATTAATACGACCTACTGTTACCAAGTATTTTGTTCATTAGAAATGATCTGCGTTCTTTGTTTATGGGTGATGCAAATGAGACAACGTACAAACTCCTCGAATATAAGGTGAAGTTTCAAGACATCAGCAAGGTACCCCCTTGCATTCTAATTCTATAGGATTCCGTAGGGTGATTCGATACTTTAATGCTGTAGCTAATTTCAAGTCCCAAGTGATGTTGTAACAAACTGATATAAGAACATAATAATCGTATTAATTAATTGCATACTAACGAGATTTTAAAGATGTGGATATTCGCAAGATGTATAGCGGTAGCAGCCAAACTCTCAGCCTCGGAATTTTTCACCTGTGAGCGGGCTTCGACCAAATAACAGTTTATCTCCAGTTTTACCATAAAGAATGAGGAAATACGTGTAAACGAAAAGCAGGCCATCAAGGCATTTTCCTTTCTCATTTTACTATTCTAAAGTTTCTAGTGTCCTTCATTTGGGGTTTTACCAAACACGCCAGATGAAAGAAACAACACATGAGGAGCGGCTAAGTTGGAAAAATAAACAAATGACAGTATCAGTAGAGCAAGGAGTTCAAACCAAAGAAGCGGCGTGCGATGAAATTGTTCAAACATGACAATCAAGACCAAACAAATCGAGGACAGATGTTAAGTCATGATGAATGAAGAGAAGCTGCAGGCCTAGGATACTGGCTCGGGATATGAATTTCAAGTCTTTTGCGAGAAAAGCCTGAAGAATTTGGCGAGGGCATTTTTCTTTTCTGCATTCTTTCTTCAGTTGCAGTGAACTGTAAACAAAAATCATATAAGCATGACTGAACAACTAACTAATACATCATCAAAAATTAGTTGAACAAACTGATCTTTCCCAGTGCAAGAGTAAACACATCCTGAAGCATCATTCCCTCAGGAAATTGCATACTTAAATTGGTTCTCTTGTATTTCTACCAGGTAAATTATGTCTATTTTTTCCTTGTAAAAAATATATCACTCTGGACAGCCAGCCCGACTGTGAGAACCTCCCCGAACTTCAGCGCGCAGGCAGACTTGCTTCCTAATAGATTGTCTTTTCTTTCTTGAACAATGTGATTGGAATTACTAACAAACACGTGTTAATGTTTCCAAGGGGTTTCTTCATTCCCTCTGAAGCTTATCCTCCCGTCACCCTAACCTCAAAAAATTTGGTCAAAAGCCCCAATTCCAAACTACGAATGATATTGACATGACAAAGCGCCATTAGCTGAATCTACTTTCAGATTGCAAATCCTTTAATTATTAAACAAACCTCCATTATCAATTAGCTTATACCATAAAGCATAAATCTGAAAAATTATCCCACCAATCTCATTTTGCTGCCACTACAAGCTCATATGTTTAACTTAGATTTTTGATAGAAAATGCTACTCATCAAACAGGACAACAAACAAAAATTACAGTATGATCGATATGTCAATCAGAAATTATTGAGCAATTCGTAACGAGAGAAGCACAATGCTGACGACAAGGAAAAGATCAAAATACTTTTACATTAATTAAATATTTCAGTACCATCAGCATTAGCCTTAGCAAAACTGAAAATTAACATCCAAAATATAACATTAAAAATGTAAAAAACACAATCCACAGATCTCGCTAAGAACCTGAATCGTGCACAAATCAATCTTTATTCTTAAGCCTCTCAATCCTCTGGTTCAACTGCTCAACCTTAACCAAAAGATGCGTGACCGAATAAAGCAGCCAATAAAACACAAGAGCCGCCGCAATAAGAAGAGCGTTCCTCTGACTCTTCATTATTGACTTCTGGTGGCGCAGATGCTCCGATGGCGTACACGAATCTCCGTCGCAGGTCGGTCGCGTCTCATACTTCCAGTAAATGTCCATCAGAAGGAATAGACAAAACGGAACGACCGACAAAAACGGCTTGAGGAGGTTGCGCGTGACAGCGATCAGTCCTCTACGAAGACCGTCGAGGCCTGGAATCGTTAAGAGGAGGACCATGATGGCCTCAGCTCCAGCAGCGTAGCCTAAAACAACCCACTCTAGCGCCATGATCTTGAAAAATACCGAAACCTCTAGTAGATCTGATTCCGCGGTGCTCAATTCAATGTATGGTGCTTTTCTTCGACAGCAAGGAGAGGATTTGGGGGGTGTCGTGGTGTAGTTATGACTATAATTGATGGGCTGCGTCTCATCTGACTATGAATGATGTTTTGGGCAGTGGGCCGAAGACGCGAAATTGTATCAAGCATTCCTCAACCATGCAACATCATCTGGGCCGAATCCATTGGAGCCCACTTGGAGATGGTCTTTTGTTTGCGAGCTCTCATCACATTATTTTTGCAAATACGGGGAAAAATTCTAAAATTACAGGAAGGCCTACAAGTATTTATAAAACTGATCTTTTAACTACTTTTTTAAAAAAAATTATTTTTTAATTTTTAAAAAATACAATTTAAAAAATATTTTTAGCTTCTTATTTTTTAATATATAATATATTTTTATATATTTTAAAATTAAAAATAATTAAAATATGAAAGATATATTATTTTAAATTAATATTAAAAATTTTGATATCAAACATTTAAAAAATATATATCAAATATCTAATATATACTAAAATGATATTTTTTTTAGTATCTATTACATATTTAAAATTAAATAATATCATTTTTTATAAATATTAAAAATCTATATTTTTAAAAATAATTTTTAAATTGTATATTATATTTAAAAAATATATTTATGTATTTTGGAAATTTTTGAAAAGTTTTTCTATATTTTTATAAAAAAAATCCTTATTTATTGAAATGAGGTGGTGCAGAATTCAGAATGAGGATAAAAGCGGTTATTTTATTGCTAAATTCACAAATATAAAATTGAGAATGGTGGGTGAAACTGCTGGTTTCCTCTGGTAAGAAGATCATGGCGTTATGGTGTGTGTGTGTATATTGGGGCAAGTGAATGATTAATTAGGAAAAAAACAGGATAGAGAAATTTCCGGGTTTTATATTATTTGAAATAGAGAAAAGGGTATAAGGATAGAATAGAATCAAAACTCACATCAGTCTCTGTTATTGCGAGTAACTAGTTTAGGAACCTTCATAAAAAGCTAATATGGCAGATCCATGTACTCCAATCAATTATTGCTTTTTTTCAGTTAGTTTATTTGAGGTTTCTCATTCTAACTTTATCATCTCCCCAATTAAATTTCTCATCCCTCTTGTCACCTTCTTTCAGCCCATTGATTGATGTTTGATAGCATTCTGATGTTTTTCTATTAATGTTATGTCGAAAGATTCTTTACGGGTATTTATTAACTTATTCATATTTGTTTTTGAGATTAAGATGTATATGGGGAATATGCATGAAAAGCTTTAGGGATTCATCCTCACGAAACCAACCCATTATTGATTGAGACCTTTCTTAATGGATTAAAAAAAGGATTAGGATTTTTGGATTCCACTAATTATTCGTAGATGGGGAGATAGAGGGAGGGGAGTCTTTTTAAATAGTGACCATGCTTGTGAAGGATGGGATTAAAGTAATGGTGGCAAGGACTAGATTGGGACAGCATCCCCACATATATATATAACTTCCAAATTTAAAAGCTATTGGTAAAAGCCATGTATAATGGATGAGAGAGATAGAGAGAGACAGAGGCCAACTCTACTTAATTCTTGAATGTTATATCACCCACCAGCTAACATCATCTTCCCCATTATTGAAGCTTTAATCCATTCTTATTGTCCCTTTTTAAATCACCATTTTAATCTGGTAGATTACAAAATTAAGCATGTTTGAGCTTTCAATTCTGTTCTTGCACTCTACACAATTTGGTCAAACATGAGTTGGCTGCCCATTCTAATCACAGTGTTAACCTTTTCTTTGCTTTTGAAAAGTAGAATATGATGCCTGAATAGTAAAAAGATCAACTTTACTACAACCCCAGAACTCCAAACTACATGATTATAACACCCAGAAAACGCAAGACTAAGTGAGCATCATAGCTAGCAAATTCAGAAAAAGGGTTCACTATTTTATACAAACAATAATTAGGAACAATTAAACAAAGGCTAACATGTAATTTGTTATACAAAGACTTGAAAAAAGAGAAGTGGTGGGTGGAGGAAGAAAAGAGTGTGGAATCTTTAGGTTGTTCTTTCTTTCTTTCTTTCTTTCTTTCTTTCTTTCTTTCTTTCTTATTGCTGCTCTCCTTTTCGCTTGTTTCAAGGTAACCTGTTCCAAATAAACATCTTTCGATCTACCCATTCACTTCTTTTTTCAGAGGGAGATATGAAAGAAACTTGAAAAAGAAGAGATAACATGTTGAGACCACATAACACAAAAGTGAAGCATACTGGCCACCATATTAAGCAAAGGAAATTACCATGGCAAGGGTATCGATGCTATTCCTTATACATGTCCCCACCAGTGTTTTTATCATTTGCCACCTGCATTTTTGATGAATTACAAGGCAAAATATATGCATTTTATGACAGGGGTTTGACAATGTGCAGGGTTTGAAAAGAATGGAAAAGAGAATCGGAAAAAAAAAGATGGAAAGCAAAGTAGAAAGAAGAGGAATGTAATGGGAATTACCTTTTCCTTTTTCACACACTTTTCTCAAGAAAGAAAGGAATACTATAAGCAATGCAACCCCAGCAATTAAGCCTATCAGTATCGCTAGTGTCTTCTCGATCTCATCATCATTGTGGTTATCTACAGCAAACCAAAGAAACAACAATAATGCAATTCCATACCATTGAATTCCACAATAAAATCAGCAATCATAGATTATTAATTGTCATTTCTTCTTCTTTTTCTTATAGTTGTCAATGTAACATTATTACTTGTGAACTTATAATTATGACCCAATTTTTGTTGCTACTGTTGTGGAAAAGCATAAAGGTTTTCTCTTTTTTTTTTTTTTTTTAGGTTTTTGATTCCATGAGGACAAGTTCAGTCAGAGATTATTATGATACCCACAAGAAGAGCATTTTCCCAATTGACTGAAAACATGTAGTGAAGTAATGCTAACATCCTTTCGAGTAATGATCCTTTTCTTTTAACACTTGGAACACTTAAGCGTATGATTAGTGGCCATAATCACTCACATTTACATCGGATTCCTGTTTGATTCATAATGCAAGCAGCAATAGTTCAATGTGGGGTCTTTTAATGTTTGAAATGTTATGGTGGTAATTTAAGTGCTTTACACAGTCAAATAGCTTTTCCTAGCATGTACATGAATATGCAAGTTGATTGTTATATGTAAACAGGACTTTATCATTCAAAAGTCCGCAATAATGCCCAGTTTAAGCACAATTAAACAACTAAAGTGTTCTAGCATTTAAAACAAAGCAACCCACTTCAACTTTCATGAAAAAGCAAAGAGACAGCTTGAAGAATTGGGAGAAGAAGTTCATCCGAGTTGCCCCAGAATCTCCTTAACTATGTACTACAAAAATTCATATCCAACATGCATTAATTAATATATTGGTGGCACACAGACACTGGTTCTTGGTTTGTCTTTCGGTCCATTCCCTAATTAATACACATACCAAAGAAATCAAAATAAATAGGAGGATTAGGGGGGAAAAACCAACTTAGAGAACCCAATTAACCACCATGCAAAATCAAAACACGCACAGGCCTTGGATTATTTACATTTTGACATGGTGGTAAAGGGTGAAAATTCAAGATTCGGTCCAGATTACCGGTTTCACTAAATTCCCACTAATTTAAACGAAACCATGCTTAAGTACCAAAAACCAAAAACTGGCGACCACCACACATCAGGGTGGCGAAACCGCTTACCATTTCCACCGTGCGAGTGAGCTCCACGCTCAGAGAACCGCACGTAGCATTTAGCCAAGTATATATCACCGGAAGCCACAGGCCCGCAGTCCGTTTTAAGCCGTTCAACCGCGTCCGATAAGCAATCCTGGCACTCACTCGCACTCAAATCCTGTACGCACTGAGCCACACCATAAATATCACCGGACCCACCAACTCTATACGGCTTGTAGGACCCATCACTAGCTCCTAAATAACCCAAAATCGCATCACGCCTAGTCAACGCATCAGAATCATACCCGACCGGCGGTCCACATTTCTTTAACACCACGGTCTTGTCTTCAACGCCTAAGAAACTCGTATTATCATACTTAACAAGACAACCATCAAGCTGCAACGCGCCACCGCACGAGTCAAGGCAAAGGGTACCCAGTTGACTCACTGCGGTGGCGACACAGCGTCCACAATCACCATTGGAGAGGTCACCTCGGCATTGAAAGAGGCCGTAGACAGTATCCTGAGAAGATGAAGGGCTTTGGCTGGTAAAGTTGCTGTAAGTCGTGAAGGTGGCCGAGTTGACTAAAGAAGTGAGAAGGGAGTTAACGTTTGACTCGTAAGGCGAACCCGAGGTATATTTGAGCTGTGAACATCCACCGTAAACAAAAGATACCAGGGAGGAAGAGGACGGAGTCGTAAAGCAAGAGAGCATAATAAGAAGAAGAGAAAGCAAAGTGGCCATGTTGAATGTTCTTGAATTCCAGAAAAAGATGTTTCTTGATGGGGAATACAGAGAAGAAGCTAGTGATCGTATTTGGCAATGATATGGGGCGTTTGAGGGGGAGAGGGAGGGGAGGGGAGGAGAGGTCTTTAGCTTTATTTTTATTTTTGGGAGGGGGCCGGAGTGGTTGTTGCTTTGAGGGAAATTTACGTAACTTTAATTTGGTCTATTATATGCAGAGATATAAATCATTATACATATAATAAATTATTTTCATTTTTTAAAAAACAAGTTAGAATTTGCATATATTTTAACGTTTTGTTGTGTACTGTTCTTTTCCTTTTAGGTGGAATATAATATATGATTTGTAATCACAAGCAGTATCAGCATCCCATTTTTCCATTCAGAAGTTTCGCATTCGTGGCATAAATTTGCGGTCACCTTCTTCCACTTATTCGTATGGATATACCAGAGAAGGATTTAACCACCCCCATTAATTATTCCTTCAAGTACCTCAAATATTGAAGAAAATAAGCTTCTAAACTTATAATTCTGCGACGAATGTGATCTTTAACTGTATTTTTTATCAACCCATTCAAAGTTTTATTTGACCATCGGGCTTCTTTATTAATTACAAGTTTAATGTGGATAGTTGATAGACTGATTATAGTTTGACCATACAATCATCAAAAAGCGGACCATAAACATGCTAGAGATGATGTGTGTAATATTTGTATGGACATCAAATCATGCCATGGAAATCGATTCTGATAAACTTGATCTTGGTTTTTTTTTTTTTACTACTTCTTCTTTTCAATCTCCGCCAATCACATATTATAACGTGGCAGAGAATGAATACGATTCCGGAATAGCATTGTTTGTTGTCAAACCGTCATTGTTAGAAAATTATCAACAGAGATTGAAGTCTGTCGTTTAAAACTGGATTAATAAAAAGCAGAAAGGGACATTATAGCTTATATAAACAAGGGGCATATGTATATATGATAAATAGAAAACCTTCATGTATATGGAGGACCTGGAACATGACCGTAACTCTTTAACTTCGACATAAGGTTCTTGCATTTCATCTTATTATAACTTTAAATTAATATGAATATTTGACAAGTCCAATCCATCAGACCATTGATTTGTTTATTAACTTGGATAAGTCAAGTCAAGTCGAGTAGCTAATAGTCAAAACTGCACATCTATTTCACACTTCGAATTCAAAATCTGAGCTTAAATTAATTTATTATATCTTCCAAATATATATATGTATATGTATATGTATATATATATATATGAAAATAAAAGGAAGAAACGAAGAAACCAGCTATTTTTGGTAGTGGTAAAAAGAGGCAATGCGATGAAAAGTTATTCTCCAATGTTATGATATAGGACAAAGTGGCCGTCCTCGATAAGGCATGACTTCATTGTAGATAGATAGCCATTGTCTTCTCGACAAAGCAAAAAGCACGGAACCCTCCTCTCCTTGTTGGTTACAACTGTAAATAAAGGTGGAGCTCCTTTTCATTCAACCCTATTATATACGCACACACACACACACACATATATATGAAATCAAAATCCGAAAACAATGATCCAACAGGATCTTATGAATATCTAAAGCTCTTTTAACGTTATTCTGTCGACAAGAGAATAATTAGTGAGAGAGATCAGAATTATTTATTATATTCTAGTTGTTGATTGGTCCTTAGTTTCTTTTATTTCTCTTGTTTGTTTTCTGGGGTTACAAAGGTGACTCATCACTCTCCAAATTATGATAAAGCTTTATGTTATAGCCCTAAGAATGCTAAATTAGTGATATCTTATCAACCTAATAAAAAGTTGATTTGTCATATGTCGAGAAGAAAGCTTTGAAAACAAGAAAAATGTAAAATAAAAAAGATGGGGATGGAACCATATGAAATGTAGCTTAATTAATTAGTTGGGACATTTATACTCATTGATTGATGAACAAATTCCATTAATTTGATCTTGAGGTTCACTCTTTCTGGTACATTGATGCTAACGTATGAAATTGCCTGGAAAACAACCTCTTATCACGTGATCAAGGGTATCATGCAGTGTATGGTTCCTTGTAGATTACGGGTCAGAAACGAACCAATTTTGGTGGGTTTCCTTGGAATTCTTGCAACCTTATATGAAGGCCTCAAATCAAGTAACCTAGCAATCTTAAGTTTTATTTCCACTTTATTTATGTGGTGGAATTTTACTTCTTTATAATTGATGGGTGGATCGACCCAAAACCCAAAAGAAAATCATGTAGAAAATAATTGAAGAAAGCTAATGAAGGGCCATGATTTATATGGGATTTCATCTATACATAGACATATATCATGTCACCAACTATGCTTACCAACATGTGCAAAATTACTAGTTTATATTTTTCTCGTTTTCCCTTTCTTTTTCTTCTGCACCAAATGCCTCTGCTATTAAATGGTATTTTATTAAATATTTAATCAAAAAAAATTATATCGATGTAAAATAATTAAATGGGTGGTTATTTAGAAATATAAGTTTTTAAAATGAAGAACTGTAAGGAGATTAAAAGGAAATAATATGGTAAAAAACAGCAGAGAAACATGTGGCCTAATCATTTGCATATCTAGTTACAGTATCTGCATGGTTAGATCATATTATAAAGTCTATATTAATGCAATAATACTGATTTCCTATCTTTATGACTATAATATATTTTTAGATGCATCTACTTTCATATAATATAATCTTCTGCAATCATTACAGTGTTATTTTTACTAATTTATTAAATTATTCTACTGCTAAAAGCTTTCCATTGTAGTGTTCACTTTAAATGACATTAAAATTAAGATATTTTATATTATTATTATTTTTAATCATTACTAGTTGTTCATTAATAATTAA
Source organism: Dalechampia spathulata (assembly GCA_948192965.1). Lineage (NCBI taxonomy): Eukaryota > Viridiplantae > Streptophyta > Magnoliopsida > Malpighiales > Euphorbiaceae > Dalechampia > Dalechampia spathulata. The sequence goes on along the minus strand of CANYBF011633094.1, from coordinate 30,450 downwards.
CGGAAAAGTATGTTGTAAATGAAAAAATTTTAAAAAAAAAAAAAAGAAGTGAAGGAGATAGCAAAAGGTAAGTCGCATTCAATAATAAATAAAAGAACCCTTTTATTATTATTATTATTATTATATATATATATATATATATATATATATATATATAAAAGTATTGTTTAGTAAGTGATGAAAATTGATTTGTCTTGGCCGGATGGCTTAAATGAAGGAAGAGGCGAAGGTCACTAGTTTTGGCTCAACGTCCGACCAAACGTTGTCGTTTTTCTAGGGAGATAAGGTGTTTGGTTTTTTTTCCTCTATAGAGAGCTCCATGCTTTGTGTCATGGAGTTGAGCCAGCCTATGCTTCTCTATCTTTGTTTTGGTGCTTGATTTTCACTCGTGCTATGTCTGGTCTGAATAGCTGGCCAATCTCTCTTCTTTTTCTTTGGTTTTTGGCTTTGTCCATCACATCAAATACTATTCTTTTCCTTATTCCCATACCAAACCATTTGTTAATACGACTCCAAGTCAATTTAAATAGAATTTGCTTTACAGTTTTTCATATGGATAGCCAAAATTCTTGATTTCATATTTTTTCCCATTTCACCAATCGTAAAATCATAACCAACTAAGGATTTTACTTTTAACTTCATTCATCGAAATAAAATACATAAAAATAATTATCATAAAGGATAAAGATAAATATATATATATAATATCTTTTTTTTCTAAACTATCTTTATTAATTTAACTTCAACTTTAGGTCTAACACTCTTGGATCTCCATTAATATATTTTTAACCAACCTCTGTCTTGAATTTTTGAATATTAAAATTATTATTTCATGGATGATATAAATACATAAAATAATAAATCGAAATAAGAAACAACATGATTAAGAAAAATCTTTGATTATACAAAAAACCTCAGAAAGAAGAAATACACTATTTTTTGATGTGGGCGTTGTACAATCAACATCACCTGAAATATGTTCCTCTTGGTGTTATGATTTATTCAGTTCGAATATGTTTTCATGTCAGTTCTTTTATCTTGGACATGAATAATTTGGTTGTCATTTAAATAAATATTATTCTTAATTATATATATATGTCGAGAAGATATATGATTGAAGCAAAGTAGCCCCATCCTAACTCTAACCACCAAAACACAGAGTAAAGCTAGGTTTTGGCCTAGATTTGATGTAGATGGGGGCTAATGTAACTTGAATCATGCAAAACAATAATCCAACCAAATAGTAAAAGTAAGGTCCAACCTTTCTTATTTTTTTTTCGTATTAAATCCTTGAATACATAAATTTTCATTTTTATCAAGTTACATCATATTTTTTTAATCCCCTTTCAAATTATTATTATATCAATATATTTTAATACTATTTTTTAAATTAATTATAACTCGATATCCATTTTATAATAAAAAAGAAAAAGTTTTCTTCATTTCCAAGTTGAGGATGGGATGACATCTTCATTTCAAAAGAAACAATGTGCAATTAACAACTAATCAGGTAGAGATAAAGTTGTTGATAATTTTGACAAAAAAAGCCGACAAGCACCAGAAATTGCTAGATAATCGACCAAGTTTTCTACATACTTAATCCTTGTTTTTTTCCCGTCAAACATCTTAATCTATGATTATTATCATGACTGATATGGAAAAGTAAGCAATGATCCTCGACTATGCCAGAAACTGATCTTTCTAAGGACAGATTTGCAGATATAAGTAGTAAGTGGTGTAGCACGTAGCTTCATACAAATGAATCCCTTCTTTCTTGGTATTTCTTTTGCTAATTAAGCTTTAACACTTGCCTTGATTAGGTAGAATCATTGAACCCACTAAGCATCCGTGTAAAGCCGCTAATAATTACTCCAAATTGGTAATCATTGACCTGTGATCATATCTTAATGTACATGTGATCCTGATAAAACAAAGACAAAATACCAAAAGCTTATGGAATAGAAGTGGTTGAAATTTTGTTATTTATAGGCCCAATCATCGACGCAGCCCAGCTTTGTATGTACAGGTGATCAGCCGCAACAGACCCAAAATCATATTAGTAATGGCAGGACCGAGGAGAACCTCCACGGCAATTTCAAGGGGGTTACGATTTACGATGAATTAACTTAGTTGAGTCCCATTTTGTCCCTAATATATTGAAAGATTTTCAGAATTTTTTGTCTTTCTGTTTGTATTCCAAATCTCTCCATTTCATTGCTATTATTAAGTTTCCTGCAATTAAATTTAGAAGTTTCATACTAGGTCAACTGTTTATATAAAGGTAACAAGTGACGGTTGGTTTTTCTTTTTCTTCCTGACAAAGGGAGTATTGACCTAGGTGACAAAGTGGCAAAAAAGTGTTACATGCTTGGTGTTAGAGCTCTCATGGGGTGATGCTCCTCGGTATTGGAAATGGATAATTCAGTTCATCGGTCCCTTTTCCTGAATGCAAAACTACACAGATTTCCCGTAGCTGAGCTTAAGTGTGTACGATGGCTTGGAATTCGAGGGAACATTTGACATTTCCATGCTATTCCCAGCAACACAAAATATAGCTGCTCTTTTATAGGAGTGCCCCGAAACTGGGTTCGATCACTTTTTCCCTATACAGGTAGGTGTTGGCGATATCGGAGGTCGAAAACGCACGGACAGTACAAGTTTGTTAGTAACCAAGGAAACAAATCAGCCCGCAAATGTTGCGGACGAGACGGATGTTACCGAAGACGAGGAGAGAAGATGGGTGGTTACAGATTGAGTTGGGGGAAGTATACTTATCATCATGGACAATATGAAGAAGAGGAGATGAGTGTTATGGAAGAGAGGGTTCCAAAGACTAGCCTCGTTGTCCAAGCTATTTTGATTAGGCCTAATCAAAGGCTCAGTTTGTGTCCAATGTGTGAAAACGCTGTACCACTAGCTCCAGGTTGGCCTGCTGAGATTGCTTCCATTATTCAATTAGATGGGATGATGAGTTCACATTCTCATAAAACGATCAATTAATGTATAACATTATACTGTAATCTGAAGATTAGAACACGTTCTTATTGCTAATCATTTACTTCAGACTTTGCGCAAGCAAGCAAAGCCCAAGCAATACCCCAAACAGTCATAATATTTGAGAGATAATCACACCACCACCCTTGTTCTTAAAAATAATTTTATCCATACCCCAAAAAGCACCTTTTCCATTTCTAAATTCAATTAAACTTTTAATAAATCACAGATAATGATGATTTTATAACTATAAATCTTGCCATTTCCCTGTGCAAAGTAAACTGTTTGAGTGTTAATTTTAGATTAAATGAAATATGCATGCAAAAAACCCATTAAAAAAGCTTATCTTAATAATTATGAAAATGATGTGTGTGTGTGTGTGTGTGTGTATATATATATATGAAGATATTTGACTAATCCTTGATTAATCTAATGTCGAAGGATTAATTATTGAATAAAACTAGTCATGGTGTTCTCTTTAAAAGGAGGCAAGCTCATCATGTGAATATAAATTATATATAATAATATAAACTATTAGCTATAAACTGATGCATGTGACATTATATTTGACTTTCTAATTCAATTTACTCTCCCCGAAATCCATGATCAATTTAATACTAAAGTAATCCTCAAATATTAAAATAACATATCTATAAGGTTAACTCTCAAAAATTCACTCTAGAAACCGTTGACTTGCATGTAATTAATCATGCAGGAAGACACTAATACCCATGATTATGGATTAAAAATGATTCATGCCCATTAATTAGCATAGAATATTCATTCATTAGGTCAATTCGAGAAGTTGCTATAATTATAACATGTAATTAATTGTTGAAAGGAGACTAATCAATGTGTAGCATGCAACTTATACAGGACATCATCATCATTATTATATAAGGGATGCATTTATAATGATTTCTTGAAAGTGCAAATGCAAAAATGATGTGGATGGAGACAAAGAACAGGAAATCTTAATTAGGGATTAGAAATTAATTAATCCATAATCACCAAAAATGCTTCCATGATTAAGTGGGTGACGCATAAATAAAATCAAATGAGTGGTCAACTTCTAGGATGTGTTATAAACAATAATAGAGGAAATAGCTGGAATTGTTTTTGACGAACTCCCTGAAAATGACTAACGGCACATGGTTTTGTTCAATAAACAAATGATTTCTACATTCTTTATTTTTTATTATTATTAATTCTATTAGTGATCTAAAAAACAAAACACTTTCTTGATCATCAAAAATCCCATAAACTATCTTCCAAGTTTTTCATGTGCACTTGTATATATATATAATAATGGAGGGTTGGGAAGTGATTTGTTATTAAATCCTCATGCGACAACACAAAAGGAATTTCTTTAATAGTATTATCGATTATAAGTAATTATGAAGGTGCTCACATAATAATATATTAAAGTGGAATCAACCCATAAATTAATTGGCAGAGGGCAACACGTTTCCTGCCTATCTTTCCCGTAGCCCACCAAACTCCTTATGTTTATATTTCCCTCATTTTATATTCCACCTCACTATCAAATTCATTGTTTAAGCTATTCATTAACATTCCTTTTACCTCTTTTTCGTTAATTTTAATTTTAATTTTAATTAATTACATGCATCACATTTATTATATACTAATTTTTTTAAGATTATTAAAATTATATTAGATAATTCATAAATTTCATATAATAATTTAAATTTTTAGATTAAATAATTTTTTTTATATGATAGTAGAATTTTTATGATCATAAATCTATAATTTAATTCTAAAAATTTTAATTATTAAATAATAAATTTTAATATAAACATATATATTCATACTTAAATATCTAATTTTCTTTTATCAATATGTATTAAAAATGGAATAGTGCAGGTGGTGGTGGGGGGAAATGGGTAGAAGCAAAAATAAATAAATACGAAAATTTGGTGTGAATGTTACTTGTAATGTTTAATAAATAAATAAATAAAAAGGGGAAGTGGATAAGGAAAGGGACAAGTGGCAGTGGCCATCTACTCGTATGGATTAAAAAACTAATAATATTTGATGAAGAATGGAAGTTTGGAAAATGAGTTAGACGAGAGCGTGCGATTGTTTCAAGCAAATATGATATTGCTTTTTTAAATAAATACTTTTACTTGCCTTAAAACATCATAATTATTTATTTATTTAATAGGAAAATAATTATATTGACTATGGTACTAATGTACTTGATAAAATCCAACCCAATCATACCACATTTGTCCTTTGATATTGAAAGCAACCCAATTATTTCTAATTAATATCCTTTCAACTCCAATTATTTTTATTTATTCCTCATTCTTAAATAATAATTTGATTTAATCAATCATCTTAATTGTAATTAAGTTATATTAAATCATATTTTATTTTATTTAAACTTAACCCGTTTATATTCAATTAAGTTTTTCAACTTTTTCAATCTATCATAAATTTAAATCCATTTAATCAATCTTTAATCTTTAAATCCACTTAACAAATATAAATTATTTATTATCTATTTTAAAAATAAAATTATTATATTTATGATTTTAGATTAATAATTAAATAAAATATATTTTTATACATTTATATAATTATAAATTTATAGATTATATATTTAAAATTAAATTTTTTATATAAATTAATAAGATAATTTACAAATTCACTTATAAATTTAAATAAATTAAATATTATTTAATTTGAATTTAACTTATGTATTAAATAAATTTGAATAAAGTTTTATTTAATCGAAATTCTCGAGCAATTCAATCTATTTGTATTTATTATATAATATAGATAGAAAAGTAAAATAGGAAAAAGAAATTGATTTATAAAGAAAAAATAATTGCTTAATTTAATATTTAAAATGTAATTTGGTAATTAATTTATTGGATAAATATTAATTGACGGCATCACCACCTTCTCGTGATCCATAAATTTCAATAAAATAAAAATTAACTACGCAGCCAATCATATTAATTTCACGAGTTGAAAACTTCTTCACGTGAAAAATGCACGTGGCAACAGTTGAGTGGAGGATAGATACACGTGGTACGTATCCACCGACAAAGTGGGCACGAACAAAACAGCACTTGCAGGTAAAATTGTCAAAACAAAAATCCCTTACGCACGTGGTGAGTTACCGATTAAACCAGTAACGTTACCGGATATGCCGGTAACATAGACATGGTCTTTTTGATTGTTTGTCCTCCCGGATTCTTATACAAAGAAAGTTTATTTCTTTCTCTTTCTCTGTGTGGCTTTGGGTGAAGTTGAAAGCTTTCTTTGAGTTTAAGGTTTGGCGAAGAAGTGGAATTGGGTTTTGATCTGTGAATCCTTTTTTATGGTTGTTTATCGAAGTGGTTTTTTTTGGTCGAAGCTGATTGTGTTCTTATTTTAGAGATTGAAGAAGTGAAAAGGATGGAGAGAGATTTTTTGGGTTTGAATTCTAAAGAACCACCGGCTGTTGTTAAGGAAGAGGTTAGCTCCGATGGGTATAAAGAAATAGGTATTATATTTTGTTTTCTTGTTGTTATTCATCTGTGTTATGACTATTTCTGGATACTTCCCTTGGTTTTTCGTTAATCCGAGGTTATTGTTTTGAATTGCTGATTTGGAAACTATGTAACTTTGCTTTTGAGCTTAGGTAAAGTTCAGCTTTTGAATTACGCTGTGTGTGTGAAATTGGTGATATTTTGTTGTGTGAACTGAAAGACTGGAAAATGAAAGAAAGATAAGATTGGATGTTAGCATTGATTAACTTAACCTTATGTTTGGTTTGAAATAGAAAAGGTATGTCTTTAGCTTATAGTTTTTGGTTTTAAAGGCCCAGATAGAGTTAATTGTTATTACGGCTTAAAAAAAAAAAAAAAGAAACTGTTAACAGTTAGTTGAAATTTAGTGCTGCTTCTTCATTTTTCAACATCAATGGAATTCCTTAGGTTTATTGTTTGCTATTAGTTTAGATATATATTGGGGTGTGAATCTACGAGTAACTGCGTTTTCGGTTTTATAGTTTTGCATCTCTAAGTGATCGTGTTAAACAATCAATTGCTTGTATGCACATTAATTTTCTGTTACAAGCTTCTATTACGCTTGGTAGTTTCTGATTCTAAGCTTGCGGGTGCAGGATTTAATAAAGGTTCAGGGATACACTGGCCCTTCTCCAACAAGGTCTCTGCCCTTCCTCATTTAATGTCTTTCAAGGTTGCTCAAGAAGATAAGACTAAGAGGTTTGTATCTGATTCTCCGGTGTCCCCTGGATTCTTGTCCATCTCGACTGGAGAAGCTTTGGAATCTAACCAGAAGCAGTTGTCTGAACTTCAGGTATGATCCTGTGCCCTTTCTTTTGAATTTGTTCTTCTTCCATGGTTTTTGCTTTAGTTGCGGTGCTTTGAACAGTTGCAGTTGTTAATATTATTTCTTTCATTGGGTTTTGTTTTGAAGAAACCATTCAATCATCATGAGAAGCTTGGTGGAAATAATTTTAAGCTGACATCTTATCCTTTACAACATGATGCGCACTCCACATATCATCCTCAGGATGTGAAAGTGTTTCCAGTAACAAATTATGGAAGTTCTATATCCGTGAACCACCCTTTCTTCAAGAACCATTGTGCGATTACCGGTCAGAATGCAGTTGCTACTGCAGCCAAGCCACAATTACTTGGAGGAATTCCTGTTACAGCTCCACAAACTATTATTCCTGCTACTGGTGCTGTTAACATGATAGTGGATTCAAGGTAGTGCATGGCTTTTCCTGTATATGAATTTAGAATCATGTGATCGAACATGAGGATAATTTTGACTGAAATTTGCTTCTGCAAACAGTGTGAAAGCCTCTGGGTCTACTGCTCAGCTGACCATCTTCTACGGTGGGACAGTAAACGTCTATGATGATATATCGCCAGAAAAGGTTCTTCCTTTCTTATCCTGAGAATATACTTGTGCTAATCATTCATTACCCAGTAAACTCCCAGCAAACTTTGCGACTCACGTTTTGAAATTTATTCAGGCTCAGGCTATCATGTTCCTGGCAGGGAACGGCTCCTCCATTTCTTCCAACATGGCACAGCCAAAAAGTCATCAAGTTCAGGCCCCAAGCTCAAAGCCAGTAGTAACAGATGTTACCCCTGTTAATCACGCCGTAACCACGCCCCCTGGCTCCCGTCTCTCAAGCCCTTTATCTGTTTCATCGCATACCGGTGCTCTGTCGGTGAGTGGTTCTACTAGTACGGAGGAAATCATGGCGGTTAAAACTAGTGGGATTGCCACCACTCCTGTCAGTAAACTGGACAATTCAAAACTTGGAAGTGGGACAGGATGTGTCACTGCGGGAACCATGATGCCATCCGGTAAGACATTGCATCATTAACATATAGTTCTCGTTCGTGAAATCTCCATGATGATGATGCTCATTTTGTGGGCTCCTGGATTTCATGTTATTCACCCAGCAGACAAATTAGATTCTATAATCATTATATCTTTTTGACTGATTCCGATTTACTTCGCAGCAGTGCCCCAGGCTCGAAAGGCATCCTTGGCTCGGTTTTTGGAGAAGCGCAAAGAGAGGTAAGTTATTACGATTTGAACGGAAGAAGAGATCTTTGTGGCATATTGATAATGTGATTAGTATAGGGTAAGCATTTTAATGGAATACAAGCGATTGATTAAAGACATTTGTTCGTGGGAATGCAGGGTGATGAGTGCAGCACCGTACAATCCCAGCAAGAATCTGCCTTCCAAAATCCAGGGGAATGAAGAAATCTGATTGCAATTTATGTAGTAAATTAAAGATGTAAGCAAATGTGTTTTGCTTTGGTTTTTTCGTTTAACCCTTTTCTAGAATTATTGTATTCCTTCGATTCAAGGAAAGAACCTAGTATCCGTATTTTATATAGATGATGATATCAAGAGAACCGGTTTAGGCTTTTTCCTGTTTTTGTCTACCTCTTCTATTTTCCCTTTTGAGAATATAACAATTGGGACTGCTAAATAAAATGATCGGAATTAATGGTCAATCATTAACATCATTTAAGTATGAAAAGGGCAGATAGTTGGAGTAGATGAAGTGCGTGGTTGAATGAAGAGCAACTGGTGGATATGGTGTGGGGAGAGGTGAGTGGCTGATTTTGAATGTTGTTTCATACTTACTCTCTGTTCAAGAATTGCGGCATTAATTTAAATGAAAATAAAAAAAAGGATAGAGATGAAAAGTAGGTACGCTGTGACCATCACACGTTTTTCAGATCACTCCAGTTGACCTCACCATTCAATGCCTTCATGAATATCTTCTGCTTTTGGGGATAATTATGAACAGAAAAATAACGATTCAAATAAAATAAAAAAGTGATCCATTAATTTCTTTCTGCAAATGGAAAATGTTGAATGATTCATCATCATTTCCTGTCCAACGTAACGTCCTAGAAATGGAATTTCCGCCGTTCAATTATATGGTTTCCAAATCCACTTTTATTTCTTTTTCTGGAAGGAAAATCGCCTTTTAAAGACATTGTTGAAAAAATAATATGGAAAGTTCAAAAATTAGCTAAATAGATTACAAAAAATTGAATAAATAACAGCTTGAAAATTTAAAACAAAAAAAAAAAAACTGAAATTTTTCATTACCGTCCTAACTTCTGAGAGTGATCCCAGAATGCCTACCATCTTGGGGGTGGGGGGTTGGTTTCATATCGACAACTATTAACACGGACGGAATGCAAGCCATGTCTTCACTGCCTTGGTAAGTGATTCGATGGAATGCAACAACAACAATCCTTAATTCACATCATTACTTCATATTACAGCTTTTTATATATTCACATACAGTGAAGGATATATCATCCCGGTTTAAGATAATTGAATATGAGATCATGAGAAGCATTACCTTGGGTTAGAGCTTTGATGTGGATCTAATTTTCTTCCTATACGGCTGCAGCAGGGTCGCTTGACTAAGTTATAATCCTTTAATGCCTGTCATCTGCAAGGCATTCGCGTAACTATAGAACAAAGCTACGTAGGTGATATGTTCTATCATGTGAATTATCCTAATTCAACGTGATGGTCATGAAGGATTCTGCACCAGCTTTGGATGAGTAGCAGCATATATAGAAGAGTTTATATCCGGTTTCAGGTGGGAGAGAAGGTGTTGAATATCTGAACGTAGACTTTCTGCTGCCCTACCGCAAAGAGCCAAGACCTCTGCTCTTGGCTTGCTATTAGCCTGGACAGGTCCTCCCTGTCCTTCATAATGGACCACATGATGGCTGAAAAACAATGATTGTTGAATCAATCCTATGGAGCCATTAGTGCATTAAAAATCCTTGTATATTAGCTTAAATGGAACAAGAAACTAAAACTTACAGGAAGTCGATAAGATCTACTACTTCTGACGCTTCAACAGGAGTTGATGGCTGTGAATTCCTCGGAAACACATCGACCATCGTGTTTACAAGTAAAAGGAGTGTCTGCGCGATGAATTGAAGAACTAAAAACTTTAGTCCACAGTTTCATATTTTTGTGCCTTTTTTTTAAAAAGAAAATTGAACACCATTTTTCATTTTTACAACATTCCAATATCCAATGCTCGATTTCTAGTTGGAACATGCATTGCCGTTTACTGTCTAATATATCAAATCTGGTTCGCCCTAAACAACCTAAGATTGTTTTAACATGCGGCATTGACCAATTTAATAGAAATCATGGATTATAGAAAACAGTAAAGAAATAAACAGCAATAAAGATTATGTTGAATTTTTATTTAATTATTTCCTGTTCAGAGGGCTACGCAGGAATAACATCCAATGTCTTCTCATTTTCTTTACGAAGATTGTACTTATCTTTTTACCTTTGAAATGCTCAATAATATACAATCTTTGGTTGCAGTGTAGAAGATATTGATGATGATGAATAAAGAAATAATAAAATTGCCAATAAAATTGCCAAAGAATTATAAATTCACAGGGCTATGCATTCAAATACCATCCGGTAAATATTCTAATAGTAAATATAAAAACTAATCAGCAGTACTGTCATACCTTATTAAAGAGCGAGTGAGCATTGGCTAGTCTTGGTAGCAGAGGACCCATAATGCGGAATGCTATCCTCAACATTGCAACTGATGTTATTGGCCTAAGATGTTTGATAATCACATGTGTCCCTTCCAGCCATTCTTGTGGAAGGTTACTGAAGAAAGCATGTAGCAGGGCAACTACGTTACCTGACAATACAACATGTGCCCAATGGGGCCACTAAACAAATCAGGAACACGTTATGAACAGAAGAGACAAAGGAGCAATTGCAATCGCAGGAAATGCTAAAGCCCACTAAAGGCTAAAAATGGAGAGTAAGTTCTTAAGTACTCTCGTAGAATGGACACCTCGATGGACACCTCGATTTAGTATTTGTGGAAGCACGTAAATACAAGGGACCATAAATAATAAACTAATACTTTACAAGGAGCTCCCTCAAAATGTTGGGAAATTGTTACCAAATGGGGCTAAGATTAATTGGCACACATGAATATAATTGCAGGGTAGAATTATGATTAAATTTCCTATAGAACGGCCGAGCAAAATAGTTCACGTCAAATAAACCTTAATCACAACACAACTCAATTCCACCAAACCAAGAAAATGTAGTGCAAAATTTTGAGCATGGCGTTACTGCACTGAATCCAGCATATGTAAAATTATTCAGCGGATATCATTATATGAAAAACATGATAGAATTGAATATGATATCTATAGTAGCATCAACAACTACAAACAGAACAAAGCACAAATATCATACCAATGGCTGTTGAGGTATTGTCTTGAGCAGCCCATGTTGGATCTAACAAAGCATAGCCAACTGCAGATTCTAGTTCCCTGACCGATCGTTTACCATCAGTGAGCCACCAACACTCTTTTATAATACGTGCTGCCTCCAAATAAAGTTGCAAATGAAAATCAGGAGGAAGCTGAGCCAGTAGAAGACCACAAGCTTGGATCATTAAGCAAGATAGTTGCTGGCAGGTATAACTACTTCGAGATACAAAATTAGTAGTATTGATTCCTGAAACAGAAGGAGTTGATCTACTTGCACCCATGGAATCCGTACTCCCCCCTGAAGGGGATGTAGGTAGAACTGATCCTTGCCCAGCACCATTAGACGATCCATGCGAACCATTGCTGGACTGTATCAGAGTGGGTTGTATATTAACTACAATTTGGACAAGAGATGATACGATCTGGGATGCAGTCACTGGAAGTGATAGCAGTTCAATTACTGCTGTTTCAAGAACCAGCTGAGTATAGGTTCCAGGATCCTGAATTTGATAGAATGCTTTTTGGCCATCAGAAGTACTAGTTGGTCCAGACTGAGATGCTGCTGGAGTCTTGGTATTTGCATTCCGCAGTGAATTAGATAAACCATCTCCAAGTGATCCGTACTTGGAGTTGGTATTTAATGAGGGTAATACATTGTTCACAAGTCCCAACAATAAAGTTGCAAAATACTCTGGAGGCGGGCACAAAACAGGATTTGATGAACTGATGTGCTGGGGGAACGACTCAGAAAATGGGATCTGAAACAAAGTTATAGAGTTAAAAAAATAGAAGCATGAACAGGAGATGGCACTCAAAAGCAGTTGTAAAAATAAACGAACAGGAATGGGGGGCGGGGAAGAGGCTATATTAAATACCTTGCCAAGATCTAGAACATGTAGTATCCGGACAATGAGCTTCCCAGGAAGATGACCATAAAAATATGCAAGTATATCACGAACAAATGTGAATCTCAAGGGATGATATGCTAGAAATGGAGAATACAGAGCCAGAACTCTATCAGCATGATCTACGGCATCATTTTCAATAAGCCTATACACAATCAAGGGGATAACTGGAAGCAAGCGGGCTGCAATATCATCAAAGAATACAGGATACCTGAAGCATTTACAACAATAACTTCACTTGTTAAGAAAATGTTATAATTAATAAACCATTAAAGAATACACTAACCTTCCTAGTTGAAATGTTGCTTATTTTTTTCCTGAAAGCAACTTAAGTTTTATTACTGAAGCAAAGGAAAGTTTAAAAACATCAATGAGAAAAGATGAAGCTTGCGAGCGTAGCTCATACACACACATAAATGCAAATGCATGGTTCAGAGTGAAAACTTCTCATTTCTTTTCGGTAATGTACGCTACCCTTAAGATAAACCCGTAGCATGTACTTGAAGTACCAAGGCAGAGCCAGGATTTGTGGTTTGTGGGGTCAGTATTCAAAATAACAATTTTAATGGTTTCAGTGAGGTAACTACCACTCATTGAAAGGTGGCAACATCCCTGCAAAAGCTGAAGTTTCACAATTTTAGTGAAACCAAGATGCAACCTCCAATATCAAGAACTTTGGCCATAAGTAAATTTTGTTTCAGTTCAGAAGTTTAGAGGAACCAAAGTCGTAAGTAGTGTTACATTAAGAGTAGAGAAACCATGACATATAATTCAAGCTAGACAAAACATGATACATAAACTTTTACCTGTCCTTCCATGAGAGGTGATTTCCAAGTGCCTTCTGCAACTCAAGACGCTTGAAAATACCAGAGAAAAGCCAATGCTCAGGAGGCCCACGATTCATACAATATAATTTCACTCTTTGTTGGAGCTCTTGCCTATCAAGTAGACTTGTCTAAAACATGCATCAAGATACCATCAGATAAATAAAAGCACGACCAACAAGTCAAAATGTGCCTAAGAAAAATGTTTTGATCAAATATAACAAACATATCTATCTAAAATAGGTCATAGAAAAATGAATAATGCTTTTATTAAATCAAGGTATTGTCATCAAGATCAGTGATCTCTTTCAATTGAACACCTTTCTTTTTCACTAATCCAACTAATTTAGCCATTTGATGTCACAACTCAATTCCATGTGGATTATTGGCATAACACTAAGGACATGAGAGTCCAATAGCATGGTAGAAATGTCGAGCCCTAGTTATTCAATACTTTTGCACATGCATCTGATACATAATTCTAACGCTATAAGCTTTTAAATGGATCTCTAATCTTCATAACGGTGAGGTACCAAGCTATGCCACATCGTGGAACCTCAAAAGCCTTATGCAGATTATGTACAAAAAATCATGCGACAAAATCTTACAGAAATTTAAGTTTACGCATTCAACTTACAACCCTTTTCTACAATAACCTGAACCAAAAATCATTATTGCATCAGACCTCCATGATGCTTAAACATCACAAAGGTTTTTGTCATACCTCATCAAATTTAGTGTCAACATATCTTACCAATGATGCACTCCAACATGACTATAACCCCACAGCCAACCCCAAAAAAAAGGCATCAAGCCTTGGCTCAAGTTTACACATTCTCAAAAGTCAGAACTCTTCAATCAAATGCAGCACAAAAAGAACAAAGCACAATAGAATAAAAAACAAATGCACCTAAAATTATGATGACCTTCATCTGGCGTATCCTTCTGAACGGAATAAAGCTTCTTATATTTTTTTAAATAACAACAATGATCCTCGCAAACATAATTGCATGTTAACCAAAATGTGATGGCAAATCGTGATGTAAAATTGTCACAAAACATACCACAATCCGCAAGGCATGAGGGTCATCATCACGGTCAGTAAGGGCGAGCAGCAAAACATCTAGAGGAAGCAGCTCATGACCCCAAATGAAAAATGCAAGGTTTGCACAAGTTTTCAACAGAAGGTCCTGAAAAGTTAAGGGGCATATAACAACACAAGATAAAAAGTTTGAAGAAGCTAAACAATGTGCAGGCTTTGACACAATGAATCTGGATGAGGGTCAAGAATATAAACCTGTAAGAGATGTCCATGCTGAAGTTCTATTTGAATACGGTGAAGTAGAACATCCACCATAGTGTATATATTTGATGTTACTTCTTCAGGGGAGACTTCTCTCAAAACACGTGCCTGAATTCCATCAGACAAAATGTTCATTAAAATTTAACAGCAGGATTTGAGTATCTAAAACAAGTCATAAGTAAAATCAAAATTTCTTCATAAGCAATCCTCTTTTGCCTGACTGCATATATCTTTCGCTCATGTATCCCTTAAGCATAGAGTTAGATGAGAACGACCTAGATTCTGAGGATTAAGGAGCAAGAAGATTTCACCCCAGGTAATAAGTTGAATATATACAGAAAAAACTACTTACAATATGATTCTGGTTTTCATGATAAAAAACAATTAAAAGATTACAAACTCATACCAGATTTCCACTGTTGATGTTTTCAGGGTGACCCTGCATCAGTATCCAAGCGCCAGCACATAGATATTGTCGGTGCATGGCAAAACTGTGGTTGATATAAGTCATGACATAAGTAGGCTCAGCAGATGGTGAGAGAAGTTGCTTGCATTGGTGAATAACAGTTGTCTCTGTCTGAAAAAGCAATGAAGTTATACAACCTTTATTTTACACTTTATTCTATCTGCCTAATTTAAAAGTTCTGAAGGTTTTCATGTCTCCTAATTTCCCAGGAATACAAAGTAGAATACTTTCAAATTCAAACATGGGGGGGAAGGGGGACATTTAAAACTACAGGAGTGTAACATAGAAATTAAATGTTGCTCATGGAATCTTCTCCTTACCTATTGCAAACATCACACAATTTAATTTGCAACCTCCTACCTAGTCATGAAGGAGAAACTTCACTTTTATTCCAAAGCTCATACACATATATTATTAGGAAAGATAAATATATTCAATTGAAACAATTTGATGCAGGCACATCTTTCTTCAACCATGAAGTCGTTGAACTGGAATATATGTTCTAGTAGGATGCTTTACATTCTATTTTTCCTCGATTTTAAAATTACACAATACACTAAGACCTATGTTAAGGTCCCGCGGTTGGGATCGAGTCACAGGGCGATTATGCAAGTTCCTAGGTCGACCTATTTTGAGTAGAAATTCAGCTCTTCAAAGGGAGGCTGATACCTTAGAGTTCAATGGTGAAGAGAGAACCCTGATCTCTTGTTTTCAATTAAATTCTGACATATCTTTTTATTAATTCCAAGTGCCTTTAAATAGGCACGTTTCCTTACAATAATAGAATTCCTACTTTAGGCAGGTTTCCTTAGGATAATCGGATTCCTACTTTTTATGTTTCTAATAGAGAAATAATCATAAAACAGCAATAATAAATTATCTAATAAAAGCAATAAAAATAGAGATCCAAATTAATGTTTTTTCCTTTCATATGTCTTCCCGAGGAATGCATCCACAACAACCTAAGGAAAGGTTCTTTTAGTTCCTTCACAACCTAATGGGACAGTAAGTTATAGGTGATGTTTCTTCTGCTTAGTACTCCCACTTACACTAACCCATGATTTAACCTTGACTAACAGTGAAAGGTCAAGGCGCTTATAACTTATTTAATACCAATAAAACATAAAAATGTTCAAACTGCAACACGCTAAAGCAAGATCATCTTTACTATCTAGTCCTCACTGGAAGGTGGCTCCAACCAGCTATATTAAATCAAATTTACAACAACAGATATCTTAATTTGAAGGAAAAGAACTGAACAGAAAAAGCACTAAAAAAGGAGACAAAAAATGAAAATAGTTGAATGTTAAACCTGCTGCCACTCTTGAATTGCCAAGCCCCTTTTATCTACCCGACCAATCAAAGCATCCCGAAGAAGAGGAGGAAAATGGCGCAGTGTTTTCTCTGACCATGTGTGTTGGCTATTTGCCATAATCTGTTCTAGCATAGTCTGGAGATAGAGCAAGTGATCTGCATCAGCAATGCCCCGGGTTTTGATGATAATGGCAAGAGTAATCACAGTAACACGATTTAAAGTTTCGGTGAATTCAGTTGGACCCTGAAAAGATTCAGCCCCAAAATCTCAATTAGACTCATCGTAGATGTCACTGATACAGTAAAAAGAACAGTCCGATGATGACAGCATTATACCTTCCCTTCTCTTTTCACAGAGAAAAAATCTCGCAGCGACAATATCAGGTTCATACACAAGTTCTCTGCCAGCCTAAAAACACGATGATCTCCCCGTTTCCCTTTTAATGTAGAAACTATTTTTGTAACATCATACATCAATGATTTGCTTTTCCCTTGGTACCTATAAATAATGCAAATGCCACCAATGAATTCAGTTTGATGTTATCTTAAGATTATGGAAGAAAAATCAGAGAATACCTATTGAAAGTTTTAGAACACAAATCTGAAGGCCTCCTATAATACAATCAGTTACTAAATTTAAAAGTGCCAAAGTTAATGCAGAATGTGTGTCTGTGTGTGCATTTGTGTACGTATGTGGGTGTGTATATAGGTATGCATGTGTGTGTGTGTGTGTCTGTGCACGCGTGCATGCATGTATAGGAGGCAAACATAGAAACACATGGATACAGCAGCCAATGGTCAAGGAGAAAGTAAAGCAGAAACAATCAGAAGAAAGCATTCAGAATTGGCACCATCTTTAGATTTCAACTGATTATGCCAATTATCACACTGAAAGAAAAAGATCAGATTCACCAGACTCTATGGGTTCTTACTTACCTGTATAGTGGAAGTAGTCTGTAGTTCACAATTTCAAATACCAAAAGAGTCACTGCAGGCTTGCTTAATAAGGATGGATACCTCGGTGCCAAATGCTGCCAGATTATTTAAAGGAAAGGCATGTTACCGTTGCATTAATTAATGCAGCTTCTCATGTAATGTACAAGCATTTGAAATTCAAAAAAACATAACAAAAAACACAAGTTAATGAAGATCACCAACCAAGAATAATAAGCATTTCACTCAAATCATCAATGCATGAAAGTAAACAATAATGGATCCATCGGTCAATCTGGATAAAATTCCAACAAACTGTATAATAGCAAGAATCGCTAGCTAAGGATATAGCAATTGGGTACAAGGATCAGATCCACTTAATTATCTTCTCAGGAAATGATAAATAAAAAGCAGCCATGTTCTCCTTTCTAGAATGATTTTTCCCTGATATCATAGAAGTGCATGCAGACGAACAATTTTGTCTATCTTCTGTATACATAAGAGGAATTTTTTTATGACAGTTGATGTATTTAAACCCTCGCAGGTATGAAAGAAAGGTACATAACTTCTCTAGCTCCTTTTCCAAATCCTGTCATAATCCTTAACATTTTGTTTCACCTATATGGCCATTGCAATTTTGTTTTATGATATTATTAAATACATGAGGATTACAGTTACTATTTTATTTGGCACTAGTTCAAGCTTAAATTTGAACTTTTCCCTCTCAAGATTATACTCAACTCAATTCACCAAGTCTTGGTCCAAGTTAATTAGGATTGGCTATATGGATTCTTCTTCTCCACTCGTATGGTTTTGGTTGACACTTTTATAGGCATTTAAGATAGCTAAATATGATTGAACAACTCTTTGCAAAGTGAACCTAGGTCAACCTCTTTCCTTTCCTCCTTTCACATATTGTAATATGATCCACTTTTTAAATTGGTGAACCTAAGGTTACAATTCATATGAGCAAACTATCTCAAACTTCCATTCCTTGAATTTATCTTTAATGAATGCCACCACTTCCAGGATTATATTTAATGAAATTAAATATTAAATTTCTAGTCTTTCTTATTCATGTTTGTAAGCTTTCAAAAGAACTACGAACTTGAGAAATATTATCAACTACACATTGTATGAAAAATAACAAATATTTGCATTTGCTTTAGGAAGAGTGATGCACCATTATCAATTACTTTTTAATTGAAATCTAGCCAATCTATGTATAGGAAGCAACACGAATTCCTAAAATGAAATCAAAACAAAAGAGCAAAAGATTCAAGCTAAGATGGCCATGGGCTATTGATAAATGTGCAACGGCCTAGATTTATGGCACTGTGATCACGTCCATGACAGAAATGCACAAATGATTCAAAAAAAACGTTACTAGTTCATAAGATCACAAGTCAACTAGAAAAACCTAACAAATTAGTAATTGTTAAACGTATACTTCATCTCAATCTAAGAATTTTGCATCAAGATAGATTATCCTCCAACAACCATGTAGAAGGTAAAGCGGAATTACACTGAGGTGTGAACGGAACAATGAGTGAGGTGCAATGAGCAGCAATCGACAGTATGTTTCTACCATTGCAATGCTAGGTATAACCTGCACCATTTTAGAGTCATATGATAAGCAATTGTCAAACCTGTAGACATCTAATTTATTTTGAATTCTAGGATTGCATTTCATCAGAGAAACCGACATTTTCTGCTTGCTTAGTTCGACTTCATTACAAGAATAGAAATTTGCTATGCAAAGAAAGAAATAAAGTTCAGCGTAAGCCTCAACATAAAGTTCTAGCCAAAACTGGAACAAAAACGAAAAACCACACTTCCAATCAAGGTGATGACTGATGAGAAAGAAAAAAAACTTCAAAAAATACCCAAATAGTCATATTAAGCTTATAGATTAACAATGCACTTTGAAAGCTGCAATTCCTACAATATGCTATTCTTTTGAAGATTCCAGAAACAAGATCTCAATTTCCATGCGACATATCTTTGGAACAATTGTATTCACGCCAAAGCATGTTTCAGTAAGAAAATGAAGCATTTATGATATCCATGCTCATTTTAACTTTTATTTCTATTGTCGTTCAGGAACTTTATTTCATTGATTAACCAAAAAATAACCAGTGTATTCTGCATTACTTGGTCAAAAGATGTATTTATACACTGCCTTCAAATAGAACAGCAATACCTGCCCGGCAAATAAAGAATCTTCCAATTGCAATACCAACTTTAGACATAAATTCAGTGAAAGCCCCGATAATAACGACATTGGTAATGGGCTTACTTCCCTCATCACCATTAATCTCTCATTTGACTGTACATTTGTTCCTGGTAACTCAGAAACTCCAGCAGAGGATAACCAAGTCACTACTGTTTCACAAGCTGGCTGTGCCATGGTGTAAGACACAACCCAGAACATCCCAATGGATCTCTCATCCATATTCATGTAATCAATCCGATCACCTGAAACAGAAAGTTTAAAAAATTGAGAAATTTGTTGGATTTACCTCGTGTGAAAGGTACTTCATCATGTACATGAGTTAGTAAGTGTTGATTTAATCATGGCTTTTGCAAGCAATATTATCAAAAAGATAAATCCAACCATGTCATTAGCGTAAAATCAGTATTCATGACCACTTAGTTATGATGCAAAGTAGAGAAGGAAAAGTAAATGAGCTTAGACATTTAACGAAAGTTCTTAATCAAAATCACCAACAAGAAATAACTCAGAGAGAATGATCATTGTAAGCATGCTATAAAGAAATTTACCTTTGGTCACTGTTTTCCACCATTCATCTATTTGCCTGCCTTTCTGCAGCTGCTCATTATTCAGATATTCTCTTGTTGAGGTGTTTAGTGACCAAATACGCAAGTTTTGACAGCTGCTTATAAAATCAAGCAAGATACTTTGAGGATTGTTAGGATCTGAACTTCGATCTTCTCTATGAAATGATATGACCTTTCTGGTTGTCTCAACCTGTCAGCAGAATCACAATGCCAAAGTTTTCATGTGAGAAAGATCGACCTTAAGCGTCAATTCTTTTCTACATCCTCAAGCAAATGTCAATTAACTGCTGCCATGGGATGTGTAAAGTTGATAGGAATGTATTTACAATGAAAGACCAAATGAAATAATCAAATAAAAAATATGAGCAAAAATAACAGAAGATGTGTGAATATGTGATAGTGTATTCTGCAGTATAACATTTAATTACAAGGTAAAAGAACCTTTCTAGGATCAGTTGTTAACGCGTTCATCACAAGCTCCACCCGAATAATTTGCGCAAGCAGCCAAGTCACGTGATTTGTACGGAGGATGTGCTGATCACCTTCCGTAAGACGTGCAACTAGCTTATCCACAAAATCGACAAAATCAATACATCCACTCTTCATAAGGAAAAAGAATATGTCTGAAAATACAAGCCATTCTTGCCAACAATTTACTTCTGCATTTCAGAAAAGAAAAAGGTATCAGACTCCAATATAATTGACACAAGCAGTGGCTGGATAAATTCAATATTAACAGTTGAAAATGGAGATGAGCAACTTTATCTAGTTGGGTATAGTAAACTAACATGAGAACACTGTCTACTAGATATGCCATAGCAAAAGCAAAAGAAAGAAACATTTACCTGAATTTGTTAGCTTCAATAATTCAACTATTCTATCAATAGTTGCCTCACAAATCATGCTGGAAGTGAAAACAGCACCAGGAGTAGGCCCATGAGTAGGATTCCTGTAACTGGGGGCCACAAGGAGTACTCTCTTCCACCAGTCAGGTGATGGAGTAGAACGAAGAGCATGCCTTATACAACGCAAAGCTCTTTCCCAATCCAAACTTCCCCTCTGAATAGAATTTGTGAGATCCTACACATTTAAGACAAATAAACTTGACCGTTAAATCATGAAAAGCAACAAAACATGCTCATCAAGATTCATGTCTTTAAACTCAATTGAAGCTTAGCAGCTCAGGTTTCTCATTGGGTAAGAGTGTATAACAGACAAACGAAAAGCAAACCCTAATATCTATGCATACAAGTTATCAAGTCAAAATATTTCATCTTTACCCCCAAAGTACTAGCTAAAATTAAACATCATAAAAGTCATATTTGAGTTTTTACTGGCTTTTTTTTTGTAAATAAATGTCATTCCAGGAGAAGTCCAAGTGATCTAAAGTTCATTGCAACAAAAAGATACAAATGTGGAGGAGAGGTGATGAAATGATGCAATATGTATAACTCTACATAAGAAAAAACCAAATCCTGACCACGACTGAAGCCCGTTTCAAGCGAGATTTCATAACTATTATTCTTTATTTGACAGCTTTAATAAATATGAAAGTAAGGATGTAATTTTTACAGGGAATTTACAGATTGGTTGACCAAGGATATTGAGCTAACTGCAATATCTTGTCCTCAGTTTGTATGTTGGCCGCAACTTGCCTTCATGAAGCTTGAATTGCCAGTGATTGCTATATGAATCTCAGTTTGACAATCTAGGGATCTACATTACCCAGTAGAAGCACTAAAATTTTGAATGCTTGAAATTCCATGAAGCTAGGTTGACAGCCAGTATAAAACAAACCTCTAACGAATATATTTATACTCATTTTTCCAGTCCATAATTATCAGAAGAACATCAAGTAACACTCGCTATAAAGATTATGCTCAAGAAATGAACCATCACCTTTTCAGATTGCATATCAAGTTTAAAGAAAAAGTTATCACCTCCCCATGCAATGGTTCTCCAAGGACACTTGGATATGTGATTGGTGAATATCGCAAGTTTGCTACTGCTTCAACTGAAATGTTAGGAGTTGTCTGAGACAAAATCCGATGGGTACCAAATGTGGGGCAATGAAGGTGTTGATCTAACATTTGCATGTGCATGGCCATCATATCTCGCCTCCTGTGGATCTCCAAAATAAGTGTAAATAAAGCTTCATCATCTGGTATATTCTCTATAAATTGCAAGCCACTGCGTAATAATTCATAAAATGGAATTCTACACTTATTCTCATCAACCAACAGCCAAATAACATCTAAACAGCCATGCAACCACTCAATTAGGACTTTGTCAAGTCTCCAGGATTTCAAACCATCAGATTCATCAACTCCATGTTGTCTTTGATCCCAATTAACCAACCAGTTTAACATGTGGTGGAAAATCTCAGAATGAGTCACTGGCTTTAAATTATATTCCAGACCGGTTAGAATAATCTTGCAACACAACTGGCGTAGGCTACTTATAGCATTATCCCTTACAGATAAGTTAACCCGTGTAGTGGATGTTTGCCCATTACCAGATATATCAGATGATTTGACAGGAGACATAGTTGCGAGAGAAGAAGGTTCTATAGCAGATTGAACAGGAGAACCAATACCATGAATGGAAGGTAATGGTGAGGTAGGATTTGAAGACTGGAAATTAGAAGCATTAGGGATTGCACTAGATGAAGGAAGCATCATAGGCTGGGATAAATTCATAGATGAAATAGCTGACACTGTTTGACCAACCTGACCAGCCGACATTTCCGCAGAGGATACAGAAGAAAGAAGAGATGGCAAAAAAGTATCCCAGTTAATATGCCCTATACTACATAAGCTGCGTAATGCAAAAAGGAGGAATTCTGCACGTGGGGCATGATTACAGCACTGAATAACCAATGATATAAGCACAGATTCTGTGACAGATCGCAGCTGATCTTGATCCTGAAGTATATATAATACCAGAATATCAATGCAAAAGCCTAAGCGACGGCAACCATTTTAACAAAAAAAAAAAGCAAAAAAATAAACAGGTTTATCATACTAACCGGAAACTGGCTCTGCAATTGCTCAAAATCTGTAAGGAATTGCTCATTTCGAGGAGGTAACTCTCTGTTAAGAGCAAGTACTCTTTTTTGCACCTTGTTTCTGAGAGCAGGCATATTGAGATTAAATTTGACAATCAATAAACAGAAGCAGCTAGCAACACAATGTATTAAAATTAACACGAACTAGCACTAACCAAAACAACTCTTTCTTCGAATTAGTCAAAATTTGCAACCAATAAAATTAAACCCCTAACTAACGGAACTACGAGTTAGAAAACCAGAATCGACCAATAACAGAATCATCTTAACCGCAAAAAATGAAAATAACGAGCATTCTATTATCAGAATAATTAAAATCAGCAACTCATTTGGAATGTCTAAGAGTTTCACTAAAAAAACATATAACAGGATCCTAATTTCAGGAGCTACGTGATTGACTCACGGAGGTTCACGCGTAGAATCGTCAATTTTTTGGCGGCTACTTCTCTGCGAAAACAAATTGTAGAAAAACGAAAAATTAAACAACAAAATTAAACTGAAAACACGTTTGGGAAGAAAAAAAGTAGACAAAAGGCACAAAGGATATTGAATTACTCCTAAATAGAGATTAAAGAGATCGGTAATAGCAGCTCGAGCTGGATGTAACTGGTAACCACGAGAAGCAGCTGTGGTTGCTGCTATTGATCTTTGATTTTGATCCATTTCTTTACTTCCCTTTGGATGTTTTCAACTTCATTGTCATATAATTTTGTAATCAGGAGCTGAGATTATGAATAGGAGATATCAGTGAAGAAAGATAGCTGCTGACTGACCGTACTTTGGAGTCAGACGGGTATTCCCCTCTGCATCGGTCGGCTTTGGATTGGGGGCCCAACGAGTTTTCGAATGGCAAGTCGTTTGGTAGATTGGGCAGGGAAACGACTGGTCGTTAGGTGAAACTCTGTATCCTCTTGGAAAGCCACTAGTCCATACTGTTATTCGGGTCGCAGTTTCTGTTCCGAAGAAGCAGGTTAATCAAAATACCAATGTAGCCGGTTGGATTGAAGTTTTTACGATTACATGCAAAAGATGCTGATGGTAATGAGCTTCAGAGGCGTGGCAAGGTTTGATTGAGCGTAGCCATGAAGTAGTCCATTTACTAACGTGAGATTGGTTGGGATCTTATCGAGGGAGATGATATCATTGCATTTTCTTAACTGAACTTAATGAGGAGGTTAGCATGATTTGGCCTTTTTGTCAAAAGTAGTATGAGGTTGAATACATGTTTCAATGTAATAAGTCATTCCCTTGATAATTATGGAATTGCGGAGGGATCTTTGACCAAATCTTCTTTAAAGGAAGGAAGCAGGGTCTCTTACCTATTTACTTGTATGACATTCCATTGAATGATAAATTAATTCATACTTGGCTAATTGTCACGATTTATTTCGTAATACGATGATCCATTTGGATGTTATGAAATCAAGAAAGGTTCACTGTTACACAAAATCAACAACACCAAACCGACATGAAACAACTTATTCAGGAACGTTGTATGTCTCAAGTATCAGCAAATTACAACAACAAGAGATACTTCTACTCCCCTTGTCATCTAAACTCTTCTATTCCAATCTCATACACGCAGTCGAACTTTCTACCCAAATGAAGCACTTAACAATGGAACGTCCATAAGATTTACAAGCAACTTAAAACAATCACGGATTTAATTCCCATCACCCTTCGTGATTATACAGCTTTCTAAACATTTACCAGCAGAAACGACCCAAGTCTTAAATCTCCCCTCAACTCTATCGACTCATGCCTCCTTCAACCGTTGGCGGCACTGAAGCCATTTCCAAGCTACGGTTTTTTTTCTCCACGTTACCATGCCAGCCTAATAACAATCACACCCAAAAAAAGTCAAGTAATCATCAGAAGAGAACTATGAATAAGGACAACATAAAGATGTCGATCACGACCCGGATAGTGTATGGGAATTTCTTTACCTATGGGCAAGTCATATCCACGGCTTTTGAGCTCGCGATATTCTTGGCACAATGCGCAGTACTCGCAGAAGCAATGAACCAAGCAATCCCCACAGGGGCTTTCCTTCAACGAGTATTGCTGCCTCATTTTTGCGCGATAAAAGCATGAGTAGCAACAAGCACATCCAGTCACGCATGCGATGAGAGTGTATAATGCTCCATTAACCCCACAAGCTGCACCATTGTATTATATTCAATATAAATCCCACAGTATAGTTCTTAACTGCTTGATTGATCGATCACAATAAGAAGAATCTTTACTGAAAAATTTGAAACCAAAGTCTTATCGTATAGATCTATCTTACTACAACAATAAGGGAAGCACTAAAATAAGAGAGTTGATTGTAAATCGAGCAATTAGTGACTGAATTTAATGTAAATCGAGCAATTAGTGATTGAATTTAACTTATATGTAATTAATGATTATTGATTACAAACCTGAAGAGCCCTTGTCAACAATCTCAGCAATCTGTCCAAAAGTGACACAAGGACACCAAAATGTAATACAGCCTGCCACACCCACCAACGAAATCGAACAAACAAGTACATAAAATTAGCCACCCAGTGACATTATGTAGAGAGAGAGAGAGAGAGGCGGCAGTGTTTTGGAAACTGAAAACTTACAATTACGAGGATCGGAGAAGCAGTCACATAAGCCAGAGGACCAAGGGTCTCTGATCTTGGGTTCAAGTTGGGTAGCAGAAGATTGAGAATTCTGATCGGTACTGGTAAAATACTGACTGTTGGAGCTCACCGGAATCCCGGTTGTGGTAGTTTCTTGACTAAAAACCGGGTGTGGCGGAAATGGACCACCGGCATATTT
This sequence comes from Dalechampia spathulata, assembly GCA_948192965.1. Taxonomy (NCBI): domain Eukaryota; kingdom Viridiplantae; phylum Streptophyta; class Magnoliopsida; order Malpighiales; family Euphorbiaceae; genus Dalechampia; species Dalechampia spathulata. The sequence continues at coordinate 4,218 of CANYBF011633094.1, read as the reverse complement.
GTCATACAGAGATGGCTTTGAAGAATACATGATTGTTCTTGAATTAGTATTAGAAAACAGAGAGAGATTAGAAAGAAAGAACGAAGAGAATTATTAAAGATGAAGAGAAGAGAAAGACGTATTAAGTTGTTTACTTTTTATCTGTGGTGAAGCAACAAGAGAGAAAGGGTCTGGGAAGACTTTCAGTCAACGTGGGCTCCAGTTGACTTGGTAAGAGCAGCGATGAAAGTTAGAATAAGGAGATGACAGGAAACTACTGTTGAAGTTACCACGAGGACGCCTGCGTTTCTTTTTCTTAGTCATCTGATTAAATTTTCCTGGAAATTTTTCTATCTTGAAGTGCCCCTATTTTACGGCGATGTTTCTATTGACAGGCTAAACGGAAAAGTCTGTCGTTAAATGGATGACAATTGATGGATTTGTTGGAATTTTGTGCTGGTCTATAGTAATTAAGTATTGCGTGCAAGAAAATAGCAATTAAGTTTTAGCCCTGCGAATTGATGGATATTAAAGCTATGCTGTATATTTCAGGCAATGGGTACCTCATATGGCCCAAAATTCGTCCAGGCATTTATTACGAGGATCGACCAATTTTCCCATTCTTTTCCCAGTACTGGAACGAGAATTTGCCATCACCCACATTCACATATGAGTGAAGTAGCAGCATGCTTCAAGATGTCTTGTCTATCGCTCGACAATGGCAACGCTAACAAGGCAGCAGATATTTGGTTCAATTTTTTGGATTTTATTCAAAATCTACTCCACCTTATAATTAGCCATTAAAATGTAAAAGAGCTATTTAATGTCATCTTTTTGCCTTTTTTTAGTGCTTTTCATAAAAATATTTAAAAAATCATGAAAAATTTCAAAAATACATAAAGATTTTTTTTTAAAAAATATGAAATTTTAAAAATTATTTGATATTAAAATTTTAAATTATTATTTTTTAGCATTAATTTAGAATTATATACCTTTTATATTTTAATAATTTTTAATTTTAAGACATATTTTTATAATAAATAATATATTATATATATTAACAAAATAAAAAAATAAAAAAACAGTACTTTTAAAAAATTAAAAAAAAGTTAAACAATGAATTTGACAAATACTTTATATATATCTTACAATTTTAGAAATACTAGTTAGCATGATTTTTTGATCTGTCATTTGTAATAATTTTATATTTTATATAATTTTAAATTAATATTTAAAATTTAGGTATTATGTACTTATTTAAAATATTATTTATATAATATTTTCATCCATTTATTTATAAAAAAATGAGAGCAAATATTTATCTATCTATTTGATAGCAAAACCTGTTTGTAGATTACATTTTTTGTTTATGTTAGTTTCTTTTTTTTAGATCATCCTTTTTGACTAATATATTTGTTGTTGTGCTTGAAATCTCTCTTGATAATGCAATATATAGTTGTTCATATAAAAAAAATATCTTTTAGTAAGTATACTTTTACATTTGGTATTATTTATCCATATATCTTGTTTATAGTCATTACACAATATAATCGTAGATGAAATTGCTTCCTTTTGAATTGAAATGGATATCTTTCACTTTTTGATGGATTCAATAGTATTATTGGTAGTAACACTTATCTATTAGCATGTTGCTCAGTTGTTATTTAAGTATGTATAACATTTTTTTAAATCTTCTGTATACCATTCGAGTTCCATTGCATAATCTATTCAATGTATCTAAATTCCTTAAAAGTATTATTGGGCAATTAACTTTTAAATGTAGTTTATATGATGGAATTTCATTCAGTTGTAAGCTATTTAGAAATTCTTCTTGATAATTATGTTGATATCATGAACTGCATAGTCATAGCTAAGGTACATTTGAGTCTCTCCCAATAACATATCTATCATCATTTGATTCAGTTTATCCACATATTCATTCTTCATTATCAATATTACATGATTTGTTATGTATTATGATAATATCAAGTTCTCAACAAAATCAAGAAATATATTTTGTATCAATGCCTTCTCGCATGAATCTTTTCCATCATCTTGTATGATTATATTTTCATCATGAGTTGCAGGCTCTTCCTCATCCCCCACTTTTCGTAAGAAATCATTAAATGTTACATCTAATCTATCTCACATATTATTTGTTAATTTGAGCACTTCTATTTTATTCTAAAGATATGATGTTATCAAACTTACATTAATTATTTATTACCTTGTTCCTTTGGAGACTATTAGCAATACCTATCTAAAGTCACCTCCAAATACCATCACTTTTCCACCAAACGGATCATTGTTATTCATTACATCTCTGAGCATTCTATCAACTATCTTCACCACATATTTCTTGGTCATTGGTGCTTTATCCTATATGATCATACTGGATTTACGTAACAACATTGTTAAGTCACTCTATTTTGATATACCATATGATGTTATTTCTATTGAATTGAGTAGAATGTTGAATCCAGAGTGTGTTGTCCTTCCTCTTAGCATTATTGATACTGCTACATTCGAAGTTGTTGTTGCTAGAGCTATATTTCATTTTAATCTTAGATTAATCAATAATGTTTGATATAAGAAAGTTTTCCTTATACCTCCTGGTTCATCCATAAAAAATATCACTGTGTATCTTGAGTTTAGTCTATTCATTATCATCGTATATGCATTTTTTTTTCTAAATTAAGCTTTAACACTGCATCAATATCTTATTGCAACATTTGCACTGCTATCTCATTTGCAATATCTCTATTATTGATCTCCATTTGACTAAGCTAGTAACTTTTTTTTTGTAGGCAGATCATAAATATTCACATCCTTACCTATGCTTATCAGGTGCTTTTAGATATCATTCAAAGTACAAGCTATTTGTGTTTCTATCGAGTTCTCGTACATTTTAACATAATCTTTAACTATCGATTGGAAATTATCTTCCCATAATTTTTTAATATTTGTAGGCTCACAATACATCAATAATATTATGAACAATCTTCTTAACTCTGATGGTATCTTGAATACTGTTATCTCACTCATGCATTCTTCTATGCTCTTATCTGATTCAAGCAACCCCCTCATTATAGCAGCTTCCTTAAATATCAAACATTGCATATCATCTACTATAACTAAGTCATCAAATAACTTTGAACCCTTAACATTATTTAAAAGTATCCTTAGATAATATCTTTCTCCTTCCATCAGGTTGGCTGCATTTACACGTCCAATAACATTTCTAGTTTTTCTTTTTATCCACTCTCGATTTTTTGCATTCTAAACATAATGCTATAGAAATTACTTGTACAATAGCATGCTTGTTTCTTCACTTTTTGAACATGTAACTAGGACTGTGCATCGGTCGGTTAGGTACCCAAACCGAACTGAATTTCTGAAACCAAAATAACCGAATTACCATAATTACAAAATCGAAACCGACCGAATTTATTTGAAAATTGAAAATCGAATTGAAGTATATGTTCGGTTCGGTTCGGTTGCAAACCGAATAATCGAATTACACCAAATACCCGAAATAAGCATTAAAAAACTGAATTATTTGCAAACCGAATAATCGAATTAATATTCACTACTAAATACCTAAAATAAATCTGAAAAAACTGAATTCTTTAATTAAGAAACAACAAAAAGTGATGATAAATTAACAAAAACAATAAAACAACATTCTAACATAATTAAAATAACATACCATAATTAAAATGCTAATAATCCCTATAAGTAAAATAATTAAACATATTAAAATCATTACAATCCATAATTAAAATACCAATAAAGTTATGATCCATTATAAGAACCAAAATTAAAGTCATCTTCTCATTTCAAAGCATATATGAATGCCAAGCACAATCTTCAATTTTCCTTTGCCTTCTCATTTAACCGAACACAATCTTTATCTGCAAGTAGTATATGATATTAATGACATTTATTATATGAAATATAACATAAATAATCATCAAATAATTATAAAAAACAGTAAATGATAAGCAGGAATTTAAGTAATCCAAGACATCTCTAAAAACAAAGAAATTGAGTTAGGAAGACATCAATCATCAAACAAATTCTTCATACGCTCAGCAGTCACATTAAAAAAAATCTTAAAAAACAAACAAAAAGTAAAATACATGCTAAAAGGATTTCTTTCAAACCTCAAGCATTACCCAAACCAAAATAACAGGACACTTCCACAAGCTATTATACTACTGCACCAGAATCACAATC